>QRFB01019541.1:0-19466 GCA_008931105.1 Oenanthe javanica
TCCTTACATGTCAATCCACCTTGCTGCATGGGGATAATGGCATTTTGATAAACATGGACATTGATCACATGTAACGGCGCATTCAGTGATACATATTGGCCTTCTTTTATTACAATGGCTTGTGACATATCGAACATATTGTACCAAGTACCTGGAGGAAAAAAAGCATCAACCTTTGTTTTATTTGGCTCAAGCACCGGTGAGACCATGAGACGACTTCCTATCAGGAACTGTGTGCTCAATCCATTACACATGGTACATTGGGGAAATGAGAAGAAAACGGGGCGTGCAATTGGAGCTCCACTGATATGTGCCTCATATGCCAATGTGTACAGATATGGGAGGAGTTTATATCTCAGACCTAGAGCATTTCGAGCAGATTTAACAACTGATTTCCATTGATAAAGCTCTTGTCGAGGAGAATAGAAATTTGCATGATCTCTTGAAAAAGGATAGAAAGCACCAAGTTCAATCCAACGATTGCAAAGCTCTTCAGTGGGTGCAGGGTAGAAACCACATATATCTGCTCCCACCATTGGAACACCAAAGAAGCCAAAATTTAGTATGGTGGAAATTGAATACCGGAGATCCTCCCATGTACCCTTGTTGTCACCGGTCCAATGAGCAGCGTAATGACCAGAACCAACATAGGTAGAGCGTGTTAATATGAATGGACGCTTTCCTTGAATATCTAGAAGTGCCTTGTGAGTTGCAATAGCTTGAGAAAATCCATAAAGACTATGAGCATCATACTCTAGAACTCCATTATAGTGTGTGGCACTAGTCGCAATTGTTTTAAATCCAGGTGTTTCCACCATTCCAGAAGCATTTATCTTGTAAGGTGGAATATCCCATCTTGTATTTGTTATGTTCCTGCAATCTAGGCAGCAATCCCAACGTGGTCCGGCTTCAGAGGGACACTTTCTACCCTCAGGAATCTTGCACAACCCTGAACAGAAATTCGAAGCTTCATTCATGTCAATCCAGAAACCATCCACGGGGATAAGTTTATGAAACTTCTTAATTTCATCGCCCCACCATGAAATAGTTTTAGGATTTAGAAAGTCTGGAAAGTATACAGTTCCAGGCCATACCTGGGCTAGATAAGGCTTGCCATGATATTTGATGAAGACATCATTGGCCATGCCTCTCTGGTAGACATCATAAGTTGAATTGACACTGATACCTGGATCAATGAGAACAATATACTTCATGCCCTGAGAATGTAGTTTGTTTAAAAACATCAATAATTTTCTACGAGGGTATGCAACACGATTAAGCGAAAAGTCTTTGTAGGAATCCATTGTATCATCATCATTCCAGATCACATCAAATGGGATTCGAGCCTTCTTGTAGTTCTCAACAATCTCTTCAACTACAGACAGGTTGCGGTAGCCCCACCTGCTTTGGTGAAATCCTGCAGTGCCAAAATACGTGCACAAGGGTTTGTGAACATTATCTATGTGCTTCTGAGCTACTACTACTACATATTTAAAAGCAAAATCATGCATGTCACTTATTTTTAAACTGTATGAGAAAATTGAAATGCAATCATGCCATGGAAGTGCTTCGTAATCAATATACAGTAGGAGTACCAAATTTAGATCAAAACGAAGAAAGTGATCAGTAAAATATTATTATGTATCATCTACAGGGAAATCGCATCCCTGTGAAAAAGTACCTTGCTTCTTCAAATTGAAACTAAAATATGAATTCTCACTCTTTTTATAAGATAGCTAAAAAGCTTAATTTAAATCAGTAGCATTTACAGCAAGAAGCATTAATCCACTTTCCATGTTCGTATCTAATACTACACTTAAACTAAGCCTTAAGCATCCGATCTTTTTAAGTTATCACAGGGCACCCTGCAATGATCTGAGCAAGTGAATGAGGGGCATCCTGACTCATTAAGTTTGTATATTACTATATTCAGATTTAAGTTATAAGCATTCATTTAGAGTGAATGAAGCCTCATGTGTGCCGAATGAAGGCGATTTACTTCAAAAGAAAGCTCATTTTAGCTACTTTTTGTGACTTAAATTTAGCAAAACCGGCTCTATGTCAAACTAAACATGCACAAAAACACCACACCAATGCATATAAAAGAAATTCAAGAAAGTAAGTATGATGTAAACACATTACACATGCACTGAAGCACAGTAATGAATCCATTGCTGTTAAAAAGTACAGATAATAGAGAGAAACAAATATCATTGGCAACTTAGTTACCTAGTGACCAGTATGGCATTGCAGCAGGGCGACCCACAAATTCTGTATACTGATCCACAACAGCAAGTGGAGTTGGGCCTGAAAAGAAGTAAAAGTCCAAAACACCTCCAATCACCTTATATGTCAAAGATGTCCCTGTATAAACCACATCCATTCCATTACTATTCAGCAGCAACACTGCATGGGCTTTGGCCTCTCGACCCACATTCCTCAAATCCATATACATAGGATGTGACCCATAAAGATCTGTATTAAGATTATATGCAGATATATCTGTTGCATACAAAGTGTAAGGCTCGTTTGGTTTGAGTTTAATTCCATTGGGCTGTGTGTTCTCTCCCAGTCCATATAGTGATGCATCTTTAGGCAACTGGGTTGATATTTCTAAATATTGATCCTTGAAAACCAAACTGCTAAATTGGCCAGATGAATTGAAGAGGGTTTCTCTGTTGGATCTTCTCTTAACTGCAAACCCAAATGGGTCCATGGTGTAGCTGAAAATCAGCTCAGAGTTTGAGTATTCTGAAGCTATAGCGGACCTCTTTCTGGACCTGGTAATGGACCTGATGTTGGGTGGTTGGGCTCTTGGTAAAAGATTGTAAGGAACTTCCCATCTTTTCTTATCTGCATCAGTTATATGGACCCTTAATCGGCCATCTGTTTCATGCCTGAAAGTGGAATTAACTACAGTTAACACCAACAATATTATACTGTGCTTCTGCATATTAGTTTAAAATATTAATGTTGAAATTTTACATTATTTTTTACATGTTATTATTGTCCTAATAGATTTTAATATTACTATCGCTTGTAGTATTATTTTTTGCCTCTTTAATACTCACTACGCCATAAATGAGCATATGCAATCCTCGCAACCTTGCTCTAAGGCCCAAATCTAATATATGATAGTTGCCTCTTTATTGCAGCTATTTTACAAATTTAACATAGCATTCTAAGAACTTACTTAACATAGAGTTGCAAGAGTGGGATATCAGGGCCATAGATATTGTTCTTTTGTTTGACTTGGAGGTAGCCTACAAGTCCTCCATCAGAGGACTCTTGAATGGAGATGAGACGGTAGCCATTACCGATGTTGGTGCTTGAATATGCACCGTCGATGTTGCATTTGCCCAGCAGCAATGCTGATGAAAGAACAAGTAAAGAAACAAGAAAATGTGAACTAAACATGAACATTGACGGTGGAAATGAGTAAGGACTTAGTAAAGAAGCCTAGTGGCAGAAGAGATTTATATAAATACGAGGTTATCTGTAATAAAGATTTGTAATCGTAAGATACCCGTGATCACAGGTATTAATGGAATAAATGTTGCAAATACAATGTCACGTTAACAAAGAAATTCAATTAGCAGCTGTCTTCACTAAAGATGGTGCAAACAAAAACAGATGTATTTGCCATAATCATCCAAGATAATGCAATCATGTACTTGAGCATATGTTCATAACACACGATTATATGGAAAATGCATGCATATATCAGTTAGAAGAGTACAAACTGATTCCATTATATACAAGTTTCGTGCAACAAAACTTGTGATATTGGGAGAACTATTTTTTTATCATACAATTGGCTCAATTTCACCATACAGTGTATCCATTTACTAATCAAAATAGTTCATTGCTACGGCCTTTACCAGCCTGTTTTATAATTTTCTATTTAAAATAATTAATTATAAATATTCAAAATACTAAGCACGCATTCCGCCATTGAAATCTAATATGTTTGTGCATAGTTAGGGCCAGGGGTGTACACGGTTTGACCAACCCGATCAATTCAATCTAAACCTGTCATTTTTTTGCCGATCGAAACCGATTTTTTTCAACCCGATATATACTCGGATTGATAAAACGTCAACCCGGTTTTAATGGGTTGGATATGAGTTTCGATTTTTAAAATCCAATCTAATTCAATCCGGTCCGATTAAAAATAAAATAATTAATAAATAACCCAAATTTCCAAGAATATCAACATCATTCAAGTTTAATGATTGATTCATCTATAATATGATACCGTTCAAATTTAAAGACTATGTCTAGTATTTAATGAGTTTCTTTTTATGTGTTAAAATTAAGATATTTAAGACTTATGTTATTTGTGTTGCATGAATGATTGTAATATTTTATTGAACTATCTTCAATTTGTTTTAAACTTTCATTTTCAGTTTTATTTTCTTTTGTTAAAAAATTCATTTACATATTTATTAATCCGATCAATTCGATCCAAACTGAAATATATTAAATGAGTTATTTTACAAATTCTATTTTTATGGGTTGAGTTGAAAATTTATAAACCTGATTAAATTGGATTAAATTGTTAAAATTCATCAAACCCGCCGAACCCGAACCTGTACACCCGGCCATGTGCAAATTGGTTTTAGACATGATTGAATCCTTGATGTGAGCAATAGCTGCATAATTTTTAAATGTGAACGAAAGTGAAATGAGTAGCTCCTGTGCTATCACCCATTACTAGACAAATTCACAAAATAATTTAGATTCTTACATCTTAACAAATACTCCCTCCATCCGGAAATATACCGGTGGTTTATAAATTTTAAAAGTGAAACTTATTTAATTTTGATTATAAATTATATATTATTTGTTAATAATTTTACAAATTTAAAAATTATATCTAAATAGTAAATCACCTATATTTTTTTATAATTTTTATGTATGTTAATAATTATTAATTATTGATCAAAGTTAACTTACTTTGACTTCTAAATTTTATATAGTGTCAATTATTATAGGACAGAGGGAGTATACTATTTTATTGTTAAAATACACGAGACTTTGGTTTATAATTAATGAGTACCGTTAATGGGAATCGAAATTTTATTCACGTGTATTAATATTTGGATAAGCAATTTAATTGTATGAAAGAAAACCTCTTTTCTTATAGGTGGATAAGTCATATCCTCCCTATTCTTTGGAATTCTATATCATTCACATTCTCATTAACCCCGTTCGCAATATTCCAAACAGCCCCATAATTATGTTTCTGAATAATCATATACACATTTGTATACGGTACAATTCGAACCCTCGATCTTAATAATTATATATGGACGAACAATATCCGTTAAATTAAATCTGACTGACAAAAAAAATGTTAAATCCTCAAATTTGCATACGAAGTCGGAAGCAACGGTGGAGGGTTATTGTGTTGGTGACTCTGTTGATGAAGCAGGGCATGAAGGCATGATCATGGTGGCTACTGGCAAATAAGCTGCTTGTCGGACTCTGGAGCTTCCTGTGCAATTTTAGCGCTTGTTGTTTGACTCTCCAGGTTCTGGAACTACGGAACATGCACATATGTAAGTTGGCCTCGGCTCACTGTTCATAGTAGGCCGCGGGACGGCTCTAGACCTAATGCCATAACTATAAGCCTAATTATTTTAAAAAATAAATTATTATTTTTTATATAAAATAATTACAGTACTATGTAAAATTTCTCGAATTTTATTTTATTTTGAAAAGATTTAGGTCGCTTGTTGAAATATCCTAACTTGCCATTCTATTCTTCAATTACGGAGGTGACGATAGAGATAGAAATTGCGGGAAGAATACTAGTCCTTTGNGCTCCATTGGAGACTCCCAGCTTGACATGAAAATGAAGAAACCCTTAACGTGGGAGAGGTTTCGTAAGAATGTCAGCAAATTAGTTCTTGGTATGAACATGTGCAACACGAAGAGATCCAGTTTTTATTTGTTCACGAATAAAATGGTAATCCAAAGAGATGTGCTTCATGCGCGAGTGAAAGACATGATTGGAGCTCAAATATGTTGCCCCTGTATTATCACAGTAGATNGTCACAGCTCAATTTCATCATTTTATTAATTAAATATGCTTTCTTGACGACTTGACTATTTTGAATTTATGAAAAAAATAGTAGTAGTTTCTCGTGTCTTTCAGCGGTGGCGGAAATATTGTATTGAACCCTTTTTAATAAATGTTTGGCTTATTTACAATTTAAAACCTGTGTTATTAACAATATACAATTCAAACNTGAAACAGGAGCACCAAGTTCAGACAACAAATTCTTCAACCAAATAAGTTCAGCAGTGGCATTAGCAACAACCTTGTATTCCGCCTCAGAAGAAGACCTAGAAACTGATTTTTGTTTGGATGATTTCCATGAAATTGGATTGGAACCCAAGTACACATGTCCATACCGTGTTCGAAAAGTTGTCTTAGGTATATCTTGCTCCGTCACCTTAAGCTGATGATACCCAGGCCTCAAATCGATCTTTGAGAAGTAACAAGCTCCCTGTAATTGGTCAAACAATTCATCGATTCTTGGAAGTGGATATTTATTTCTTACAGTGATTTAAAGTGGCATGATAAGAAGCTAGCCAGTCCATGCCCAAAATCAAATCAAAACCATGAATGTCTAATAAGATAAGATTGGCAGATAATATATGACCTGATAATGATACTGGACAATCTTTAATCGCATGAGACGGAGCAAAACAATTACCGAATGAAGAGTCTATAGTCAAATCAAAGTCTAAGAATTGAGGCTGAAAACCTAACAAAGATGCAAATGTAGGAGTAACAAAAGAATGTGAAGCACCAGAATCTAATAAGGAATAACAAGTAAGGTAGTTGATCGAAATATCACTAGGGATCACATCATCGAAAACGATAGCATCTTCGTGTCACAAGAAAATCTATTCCTAACACCTTCTCATGATGAATGAGCTTCAATAAATCCTTCCACCGATATTCTTTTATCAAAAATATCATAATTGTTGTCGATTATACTCATAAGCAAACCATTACAACCTTGCGAATACGAACGACATTTCCAACGATTACGAAAAGTATAAAACGAACCAAACGAAAGAAATACAAATAAAACAATGATATTAAAATAAAAATAACTAACGCGTTACACTCAATCACACGCCCAAACCCTAAATATTTTTCTATTAGTCAATGGACGCAACCTAAGCTCTGATGCCAACTCTGTCACACCCCATTTCTGAGGTGCGACCTTAATGCTGATAATCAATCTAAAGTCATGGTGCGGAAGCTATATGACGAATTAATATAAGAAAACCACAATTTCTAATAAGTCTAAAAGGCATCATGTCTACTCTTATTACCTAATAAAATTTGTATCTTAAAAACAAAAGAGTTTCGAAAGCCATAAATCAGGCTGCAAAACAAAACGAGATTACCAATTCAAANAAGAGTTTCGAAAGCCATAAACCAGGCTGCAAAACAAAACGAGATTACCAATTCAAACTAATGAAGATCTAAAGTTTGCCAATTTATTCAAATCATGAACTAATGAAAACTAATAATGGTTGTCTACCCAAAGCGACCTCATCCTCACCGCGAATCTAATCATCAATACCTGAGGAAAGAATAAAACAAAAAGGGTGAGCGAACAAAGCTCAGTGAGGTGGCCGAAGGGCCCAAAAGTAAACAATAATACAATTCGAAATACAATGACGGATACAATAATGAATATATGATCCAAGCAAAAACATATGAAAGATACGATGGATGACGATGATATAACGAATAAATCAATTTCTAATAACGGATGACAAATAATGTGATCATGTAGTGTACGAATATCAAATACAAATACTAATACAAATGCAATACCGGTATGCAGATGTGTTTCAC
Organism: Oenanthe javanica; assembly: GCA_008931105.1. Lineage (NCBI taxonomy): Eukaryota > Viridiplantae > Streptophyta > Magnoliopsida > Apiales > Apiaceae > Oenanthe > Oenanthe javanica. The sequence goes on from QRFB01019541.1 coordinate 7,892, forward strand.
AAGGAGCCACCCTTAGGTTGCATGTAAACATGCCTAATAAAGTCCATAACTTCTACTAAGAAAACATTATCCTAGTAGTTCCCGATAACCGAGCCAAATCGTTTTAGGACCAATCACTCGTAGCTAATGGTCACTGAATAAACTGATGACAAATGAACAAATATCAAAGATATCGAATCATAATCTAAAATAACTAATAATTGTTCAAGAATATAGGGATTCAAAAACAATGCATCGAATACCAATGAACAAAGCAATTCGAATGCTGAAAAAGGTTAGTAGTTCATAACTTATAGTAATTCGAATTTTAACAGCAGATGGACTGAGATTCTGGGAGAATGATCAACTAGAGAGTTAAAGTACATTCAATAAGGATTTCAGAATGATAAGATTCATAATAAACGAACAGATAACGAATTTGTTATGAATTTTAGAAGTTCAAGTAATACAACAGAAATTATTCATGACCAAGTCAGGTTAAAAGCTGATTTAGATAAATAAAACAATCTGATATCAATTCGATTATAACTAGACAATTAAAGAGCATTTGCAGAGGTTTCATAACTGATAAAGATCACAATTTTATGACGAATAACAAAGGAGATATGAATTTTTGAATATGAACCAACTCTGCAGAAAAGTATAAACAGCCCTGAATTTTTGTAAGTCAGTTTAGGCATTTAAATCATTTAAAGCATCCAATGGGTCTAACTAAGAACGAAAGAATATACCTCAAGCTTTCCAGATTGATATCACGATTAATTTTTCGACGTAAGAACGATTTATAGTAAATTTTTGAATATACGAAAAAGTGTTCATGACATAAAACTGAAGGGTAACAAAGAACACAATTTTGGACATAGTTAGACCCTGATTTCACAGAATATGCATTAGACAAAAATTGTAGATATCGAAACAAGCTTTCCAGAATGTCAAGAATCAACGAATTCTGATTACAAACGAATCAGTTATGGATTTTACAACAGGTCTGAGTTGCAGATTTTATCAAATACGAATTTCAGCATAAACAAATAGGAAGACGAACATGACACGGGCATGGAGAAGAAGAAATCAAAACACTCACCTTATATTAATGGAATAACACAAGAAATCCCTTCTAAAGTTTCCTCTCTTCCCAAACCCTAGTCTCCAAGTGCGGCTCTAGTAGAAGTTACTTTGAATAGGTTTAGAATAATATATAACTTGTATATATATTATTCTATTTCTCAAATACCTAATAGAAGTAGAATAATAATATAACCTTTAATATTATTATTACTCGTATTCCAATTATTAATAGAATAAGTAAAATACATATATTAATTATATAATTAAAACTAATTATATAATTAACATATATATAAAAACGGGATATTACAGTACTATAAGCCACCAACAAGCTTGCGATATGGAGTAGGATCAATAGGCTTAGAACCATCATGAAGTACTAAATTTGATGTAGCAGCCATATGCGTAACCATCTCTTTTGCACCATCTAAATTATGTTGAGCTAGTAAATCAGAGATACGCTGAGCCTGGGACAAGAAGAGGCATGAACTAGTAGAGATAACTTCAACGCCCAAAAAATGGTTTAATGGTCCCAAATCTTTAAGGGAGAACTTTTGATTTAAGCAAATAACAAACTTGTCTATAAAATTCAAATCATTCCCAGTAAGCACAATATCATCCACATAAACCATAAAATATATAATAACGCCCGCAGAATGATAAATAAATAGTGAAGAATCTGTCATAGAACATTTAAATCCATACTCAAATAAAAAGGACTTGAAAGCTTTATACCATTCACGAGACACTTGCTTCAAACCATAGATAGCTTTATGAAGCCTGCAAATATGATGTGGATACAAAGTGTGCAAGAAACCAGGAGGCTGGACCATGTATACCTCATCATCCAAGTATCCATTGAGAAATGCGTTGTTAATATCGAGTTGGTGAGTTGGCCAACCACAACTAAGAGCAATACTCAACACAATTCAAATTGTTGCTGGTTTTGTGACGGGGCTAAAAGTTTCTGAATAATCAACCCCGGGACACTGCTGGAAGCCTTTTGCAACAAGGCGGGCCTTATATTTATTAATAGACCCATCAGGATTTCTTTTAATCCGAAAAACTCACTTGCGGGCTATAGTTTTCTGATTTTATTTTAGCACCAAATCTTAAGTAGCATTCGTAGTAAGAGCATCAAACTCAAGAGACATTGTTTTTCACCATTGAGGATCGTAATGCTTGTGATACTGATTTAGGCTCCAAGGAAGGAGAAATTGAATGAAGAGTGGTATGGTTAATGAATTGGGAATTGAAGTATTTTGGATTTGGTCATCTAGCACGAGTATGGGTCAATAAAGTGGAGGTGGGTGAAGATGGTTGAGATATTGAAGTAGATTCAACAGGTGATGAAACCGAAGGAGGTGATGATATGGTGGGTGAGTTGTTTGAATCGGAAAATATAGAAATGGATGACTGAGGGGAGACTGGTGAGGTGTATGTGGTAGGAATGATAGGAGTTGGTCGTGGTTGTGGTGAAAGATAGATACATGTGGTAAAGTATCAAATGTTAAAGGGGAAGAACTTACATGATGATGGGAGATGGAGTCTGGAGAAACTGGGAGAGTAGAACCACGCGCCTTATTATGCATAGGAAAATGAGACTCCACAAAATGAACATGACGTGAGTGATACAAACGATTATGTGTGAGATCAAGACACTTATACGAGGACTTTGAGGGAGAGTAGCCTAAGAAAATACAAGGTATCGACTTAGGTTGTAACTTTGAGTTATTATAAGGACGAAGCCACAGATAACACAAACAATTGAACATCTTTAATCGAGAATAATTTGGTGATCTTCCAATTAGTAACTCAAATGGAGTGCAATACGAAGATGTTTTAGATGACATACGATTAATTAGATATGTCGCTGCTTGAAAAGCATGAGACGAGAATGTTAAAGGAAGTGATGCATGGTGTAAAAGAGTGAGGCATGTTTGAACAATATGGTCATGACAACGCTCAGCTATACCATTGTGTTCAGGAGTGTGTGGAGGAGTGGTAAAATGTGATATGCCATGAGAACTCAGAAAATAAGCTGGTGGAATAAATTCACCACCATTTTCTGAAAAGATAGATTTAATAGATAAATTAAAGAATTTTTCCACAATCTTTTTAAATTGAACAAAGACATGGTGCACATCTGATTTTTGTTTTATAGGATAAAGCCAAATGTATTTGGTGTAATGATCAACAAATAAAAGGTAATATTTAAATTGATCAATAGAAGTGACAGAAGGACCCCAAACATCTGTATATTTAATCCTCGTACAAATTCATCTTGGAACCAATCACCACAATGGCGCTCTTATGGTCCCCAATATGGTCGAAATAATCAGCTTCACTTCAACAAACAACAATCATGGCAAAAGCAACCTCACGCCAAGAACAACCGTCCCTATTGTCAACGACCTGGATATGCCACCAAAGAATGCCGACAACTTGCTCGATTTCTGAAGGATAATGACATCCACCCTCCGACACCAGCAGTCAATAATACCATGCTTCAACCGAATCAGAAACGTCAATGGTTGTTTGACACGGGGGCTTCACATTATATCACGAATGACCCAACCAATTACACCTATTTTTCTGATTATGGAGGTCCAGAGGAAGTCTTGATTGACAACGGTTCGGGTCTTTCAATAACACACACCGACACATATCATTTCAATTCTCGTGAAAAAGATTTCATATTAAATGATATTTTATGTGTCTCGTCTTTAAATAAAAATCTTGTATCAGTGGCTAAATTCTACAGTACTAACAAAGTTTCAATTGAATTTTTTCCTTTACAGTTCCTAGTCAAGGACCTCAAAACGGGGGCAATGCTACTGCGCGGGGAGAATCACAATGATGTCTATTATGCTCCTTCTCTTCCACAAAATCTTAGATCTCCACAAATAAATGTCTCCAATTCCACAATGATTGAGTTTTGGCACAATTGTTTAGGCCACCCAGCTTTTCATGTTCTTAGGCATTTGCTTCTTTCAAATAATTTAGCTAGTTCTATTCCATCTGATTCGATATTTTCTTGTAATGCATGCAATTGTAATAAGAGCCATAAACAACCTTTTGGCGTTTCATCAATGACAAGCTCTGATACTGTAATAGATTTATAGCAGTAGTAGATTCAATGAGTGAAAATGCTCGATTGTTTTATTTGATAGCAGAAGAGTATATATAATTACATGTGCAGATACAATAACCATTTGTGGTACGTTATAATAAGTTTAAATACAACAGTGAAATATATCTACATATTTATCCGTTTCTATTGTTAAAACTATACACTAGAATATAGGAGATGAGATTTGACTTGATCAAACTCTAGAACTGTTGTTATGTACCCCGTTAAAATCACGGTAAAAATCATGATATTATTAGGAAATAAAGCTTTGTAAATCCTATTGCCGACTCTCCCTTGTGTGTAGCTTTCATTATTATGTTTTTTGAAAACAGAATCAAACAGAAAAAAAACGGAATCAAACAAATTACTAATGGCCGAGCAATCGTAATAAAATCACGAAAGAAGAGTTAACAGATACACATTTAAAAGCAAGTCGACTTGCGTTTGTGGTAACCGGGGGACTCCCTAATTCGAATCAACTTAACTTTATTATTTTGTGATCAGTACGTTGCTGTATTAATAACTCGAGTCTACTTTGATTTTTTGCGTACAAGTGAACTACTTTTTTTTTCCTAAACTCATTTGATTAACAAATTTTAATTAAATCAACTTAACTTTATGAATTTTATAAAAGATTTTAATACAAGTGGAGTCTTATTTATTTATTTTTGAAATCCAATACCTTTTTATATGTTCGTATTATCATATACGAGTAAATATTGTCGAAACTAGACTATTTTATTATTATTAGAAAATTAATAATAACTTCTTTCTTGTTTACCTACCAAAAACAGTACGTAAATAGCTATATGAGTTGTCCTAATTCTTTAATTGATGGTACCATACCATGTGGGGGCTAAGGGGCATATGAGGCTCATGCCCCATGGCATATGGTTATCATATCTACTTGATTATATTCCTGTTAGGTTTTCTCTCCTTTTCCTATTTAAAAAAAGAATTATTAGTTGGTCATTTGGTTGTACTTGTATTATTGTGTATCACTGTATATGAAATTGCATGGTTAGGTTAGAGCATCTGTTGTTGTGTGTTTGGTTTGAGATTTAAGATTCTTATGGAATTGATGTCGACTCATAGCTATATTTATTATTTTATTTATGAAATCAATTCACAACTATATTTGCACGCTCAGGCCATTTCCAATCATGTATTCATATCTATGATTACTCTTTATTTTATTTTAAAAATGAAGTAATCTTGTTTCAACCATTCATTACTCTATTTTCAAATTTAAAGAAATTAATTATTTAACTTTAAATTTGAAGCAACATTATTCATTTGAAATTATTGATTTTATAATTAACTATCACACAGTTTCATATCTATATCTCTATATCTATCTATGTTTGTATATATTGTATTGTTGTATAGAGAAATAAAGTAGATTTAAAGTAAAATTTAAATGAATGATTGAAGAAAAAATAGAGATATGAAGTAAAAAGATGAGATAAAGTTGATTTATATAGAATTAACTATTGGAGATTGTCTTAAAAGAAATTACTAAGGCATCGTTTGATTGCCCAGCTATATAACTATCAAACTTTCATGGAATTTGTATGAGTTACCGTGTTTGATTGTATACTTTTTAAAATAAATGAAGGAACTTATACTTCTTAGGTATTTAGGATTACTGTAAAATAACTCAGTTACCTAGCCCGCCCGGGTAACCGCAGTTATATACTATAAATATACTCGATTCATTATATTTTATAATTAAATTTTTATTTATTTTTATAGTAATATATATTATTTTATTTATTCATGTTTAAAGTAAATTATAATACACATATATTTTCTAAACAATGGTGTCAAATATATATATGTTTTTAACCTTTTATATACAATTTTTAAAATAGTTTTAATTAATTGTTAATTAATTTTGTATCAATATGATTATTATCGCCACTAAAAAGAAAACTAAATGTTTAAAATTGTAAATTTCTATATTTTTAATTTTCTATGTTTATAAATTTTTTATAAAACAATTTTTAATAGTTTATAATTAAAATTTTAATTATATTTATAGTAGTTTATAATTAAATTTTATTTGTTTTTATAATAATTTATAATAGATATAAATATTTTAAATTACAACTTTGAATGTTTTAATTTTTAAATTTTCATTTAATATCTCTATAAAAGTTTATAATTAATTATATATATATGTCTTTATATTAATAAAATTATTATTCAAATTGAAATTTTTTAAAAGCATGTATATAATTTAAATAAAAACAATCATTTAACTTGAAGTTACAATTATAAACCAAACACAAATAAACATGTTTAACTACAAATTCTGATAAACAAACCAAGTCTAAAAGCCAGAGATTTGAGGATATTAACATTCATAATGCCTAATAAATGTATATTAGTTATATGGCGTGAATCATGANCTCCGTATTAGTTATATGGCGTGAATCATGATGCGTTTGTGATTAGACCGGATACTTTACCTGCACCACCAGCCAACTCTTCTTTTTTCACAAATAGAATATATATATATACACTAGCTTATATCCCGTGGGATGCACGGATGAATTTTTTTAATTTTTTAATATTTTTATTTTAATATTTTTTAATGATTTGAATTTATTTATATTTGTATAATAATAATTTAAATTTTATTTAATATTATATGTATATGTTTTTATATAATTTATTTGTATTTATATTTTAATAGGATAATTTTTGTTTGTTTTGTATAGAGATGTATTTTACTTAGGAGATTAATGTGAGATATTTTAGTTAGAAGATTAATATGAGATTGTATTTTAGTAGTAATGTTTATATTCTTTAGAATTATAATGTTTATGAGTTGTTTGCATAAAAGGAGGACTACTGGTGTTAGAATTGTATGTATGATTATATTCTTTAAAAATTATATTTTATTAAAATTCAATGATTAAGATTGTTTCTATGGTTCACTGAAAATTGGACGGTCAAGACCTTTATATGGTTCACCCAATACCATACCGACGACCAAAACTTTTAATCTTTCAGCTTTAATAATATTGTAAATATATAATATAATTTAAATATAATATAATATTATCATATCAACGGAATTATATTCTTACATAAAAGTAATGTTTATATTATTTAAAATTATAATGTTTATGAGTTGTTTGCATAAAAGAAGGACTGCTGGTGTTAGAATTGTATGTATGATTATATTCTTTTAAAATTATATTTTATTAAAATTCAACGGTTAAGATTGTTTTTATGGTTCACTTAAAATTGGACGGTCAAGATCTTTTTTATGGTTCACTCAGTACCATACCGACGACCAAAACTTTTAATCTTTCGGTTTTAATAATATAGTATAGATTTGTACGAATTGATATTTGATAGAAAATTAGAAATACGTTAGTTGAACCTTGTGTTATAATAAGTCTAATAATAAGTTATATTTAAATATTTTCCATCTGATTAATATATTTAAAAATATAAATATTTGCTAACAACTAAAATTTGACTCGAATTCATGACAGAAAATTTTTTTTGACTCGAATTAAATTAATTGTTCACGAAAAGTACTAGCTCCGCTTGTGAATGAGCAATCAAGCTCAAATATAATACTGTATTAAATCAGAATACTTGAACTCGTCCTTGACATTAATAATCTATTGCATACTCCGTATCACTTTTCGATTCCTAGAAAAGGTTGAAATTCGATATGTAATATATTTACATTAATATTTAAATTTCTTTCTCTCTCTCATTTATTTTATTATTTTGATCAAAATTCTGATTGCATTGATTAATTTTTTAACTAAATTTATTTATATTATGTAATAAATATATATATATTTCTTAAATTATTATCATAAACTATATTTATGTATTATAAGATTCAATTTTATAATTTGTAAAAATATTAAAAAATTAATAAATTTAAATCATGAAAAATGTATGAGAGGGACTATACTTAATCTTATTATAAAATTTTAATTCAACTTGGTTCAATTAACAAATTATACATCAAGACACGTTTACTTGGCAGGAATGAAATGATCATTCCAATTAAAATGAAAATTCAAATTGTTCACCGGAGATAAATGAATTGGATGAACCATTTTCGGACCCGTCCTATTTCATGAGAACTATTCAATTTCATAAGAATTTGTGAGCTCAATAGTTTTGTGCTTTATTCGTCTCCTCCATCAACCTTGTTGGAGACAATTTTTCGGATATTTCGTTGATTTAATGAAAATTTCTCTTATTCAAAAAAAATAAATTGTGAGACAAATTCATTGCTTACAAACACATCGTATCATATATATTTCTCATAAATTTCTATTTCGACAAAATCTATCTCAGATCTTTATGAAAAAAATATTTGTACGGAAATATTCCATTATTTTTTTGCGAGAAAAATATTCTTGATAAATCTGTTCCGGAATTTTTTTTTGAGATTTATTTAAGATAAAAAAAATTTGGAAATTGTTTTTTGAGAAATTTTTCCGAAACAATTGTTTCCAAAAAAAATTTCTGAGAACATTTTTTCCCTGTACAATTTTTCAGATATTTTTTTGAGAAATTTTTTCCGAGAAAATTAGTTCCTAGAATTTTTTCCAATATATATTTTTTAGAAATATTTTCCGATAAAAGTTTTTGGGAGAAATATTTTCCGATAAAATTTTTCGAGAATTAAGATTAAAATAAATAATTAGACAATACAATAATTTATTCATTCCGTTTTTAAAAAAATTGATAAGTGAACTAAAAAATTTAATAATTATTTCTTTCATTCACTGTTCGAGCATCATTCCATTATTGAGAAATGAACCCAATTAAAATTCAGTTAAATTTGTTTAGTATCCTATCATGACTCATGTGTATGACAATTCAATTGGGAGTAGGTTTAGGAAAAAGCGGAGAGAATTGTGAAACCCGGCAAAACGGGCAAAGAATGGGAAACAAGATGAGGAGTTAGAAAAGCATGGGGCGGGGGTGGGAAGTTTCCTTGGATCAATTGGCAAACTACTACTGATGGGGAGTGGGGACATCCCCATCACCATATGCCATTTGGTCCCCAATTTTCTTTTTTGCTTATCTAATGTCTCTGCGCTACTTTTATTCTCAACGGATCCGATGCCCCTGGTTTATCTATCATCTTATCTTTTATATTATTATTATTATTATTATTATTATTAAAATAGTAAAAAGTACTTTGTATACCTACATTTTCTATGTCAGAGTACTTGGGATATTGTACTTAATAAACAACCACATGACACATGTTATACTGCACTTTCTAATTTTTTACAGTTTACTTTTTTCCGTCTATATTAGCTAACACCATTAACTTGACTGAGGATATTTTTGTATTTGTCAAAGGGTCTAATAGCAATACTTAATTATCAATAGTATTCGACACATGTTCTAAATAATGTTTAGAAATTCTAGTTTTCTTGCTACCAAATAACTTCAATTCATTCATTACAAGCATGTGTAAGTAAATTCATATATTTAGTTGCACAATTCTTCTAACCGTAATCACTAAAACATCTCTGCGGCAAAATTAAACAATGATGTATCATCAGCCTAGTGTGTGTGCAGCGAGCAATCGAAACACGGGGAACCATAGCAGCATAATAATCATAACTACCCTTGTCAGGCAATTCATCGAAATCAAGAATCCTTTTATAAACTGTTTGGGAACATGGATTTTATTTAAAATTCCGAATTAGATCAAATGACATGTTTGGATAATCATAAGAATTTGGATTTAGATTTCATTGTAATTCTAAAAAATTCAAATATTAGTACAAATATAGGAATTTAAAATAACAACTCAAATCTTATTATTTGAAATCCATTATTTAAAATGAAATAAAGGTTCTCAAACACAGTCTCAAGAAAATCAGAGTATTTATAACGTATATCATGCCCAAATGTCCTAAAAGGCTCCCCACTCTTCCAACTCAATATTAAACAAATCATAATTATCAACAACTCATTTTTCCCTAAAGAAACCATCTGGGCTTCGTTTACTTTTCAAAACTAAACTCATCCTCTCAATCAAACAATCTTTATGTACATATATAAACAGATGTGTGTGTGAGTATTTGTTGGGGGTAGAAAAGTGTACGTATATATTGGGGACTTTGGAGGGAAGGTGAGAAGAGTAAAGAAATGTATGTATAAGTGTATATATATGTGAATAAATATTGTGTTTATATGTGAATCAACTAAACCAAACCAAATCATGGCTTCAGAACAATCGATGTGATTTATGTATATGAGCGAGAATGAAAAAGTAGGTATTATAAGTGACAGGAACGAAGAGAAATATATGGGTTAACGAGCTGGACACTTCAAAATACAAAAATAGCCGCAGCCAAGTTAACGGTGTTAGGTAATATAGACGGAAAACAAAAAACCGTAAAAAAATAGAAAGTGCAGTATCACATGTGATAGTTTATTAAATAAAATGTTTCAAGTGATCTAACACACAAAATATAGGTACATAACATGTTTTTTGCTCTTATTATTATTATTATTATTAAGCACCAAGGGAATATTGTACTATTCTTATTAAGAGTTGTCATGACATAAAATTGTATAGAACGTATTTTAAGTACATCATCTTTTAGTATTTGAAAAAATATTCTTAAAATTATATTTGTGATGAAACTTTTAATGACACATATTATATTTTATCATATATCTATATTTATTGTACTATTATAAATAAATAAAAGTTTTTTTGTTGGTTTGGTTAATTGGTTGGTTAAAGATATTAATAATAATTGTTGAATCTTTAAATAAATAAATAAAAACTGTTAAATATAATACTAAAAAATATGGTCTAAAAGTTCGAATCGCTCATCTATACTACATTATTATAGCCGAAAGATTAAAAGTTTTGGTCCAAGGTGAAACATAGAAAAGATCCCGACCGTCCAATTTTAGATGAACCATAGAAATAGCCATTCAATTTTAATAAAATCTAATTTTAAAAAGAATATATATCATACATACAACTNTCAAGGTGAACCAAAGAAAAGATCCTGACCGTCCAATTTTAGATGAACCATAGAAATAGCCATTCAATTTTAATAAAATCTAATTTTAAAAAGAATATATATCATACATACAACTCTAACCCCCGGTAGTCCTCCTTTTATATAACTTCTCACGGATAATATTATATTATATTTAAATTATATTTTCTATTTTCTATTTTAAGAATCCTACTTATCCTATAATTTTTATTCAATATATCATTAAACTTTATTAATATTAATATATAAATATCATTATATAATAACATACAACTCTAACCCCCTATATTTCTCTTTTTATACAACTCCTCACATATAATATTATATTATATTAACATAAATT
>QRFB01019542.1:0-19466 GCA_008931105.1 Oenanthe javanica
CATGACTTTTAAGTCTAATGATCAGTCCCTGCGTGTCACTTTCATTCTCAAATTCAGTGTAAACTTAAGTCTTGTAATATTCATCCTGTTATCAATAGTTAGCCTGGCTTGATCCCTCTCAGAAACGAGAGTTCTCTGCTCTATTTCTGCTCTGTTATTGATCCGGTACTTCTAAAATCTCAAGTTGTTAATACGCAAAAGTATTATATAGGTCATGTAATATTAATAATTCGGCGGCCAATATATTATCAGGTGGTGCCCGTGAAAACGAACTTCTCGTCAATGTCATTTTCGCAATTGTAATCTGACATGCTGTACTGGTATATATATAGTTTAGCAGTAGATTTAAAGTAGTGTCTATCTGAAACCTGCACCCCATTTGGTTGAAACAAGCAAAACAAAAAAGTGAACAAGTTAGGGAATCCAGATTTCTAATTATAAGATTTATGAGCAGGATGAGTATAAAAAATGAACGTTAATTTTTGAATTAATATGATAAAATTGTTTAAATTTATATGAATGGAAGATTTATAAACCTGTACTAATAATTTAACTGTACACATGCCATTTCTTCAGACAATTAACATAAAACATTAGTAAAAACCTTGATCTAAATGATAAAAACTGTCGGTTGCTTTCCCACGTAACAAGAGCTTTAGACTACTTTTCTTAACAGGGATAGAGGACATCCAAGCTTATAAGCTTGTAAATTCATCCAGATATGGACCTGTTTATTTTATCTATAATTTAAAGACGAGCCCTGTAGTAGTCTCAACTCTCAAGCCTGGACTATATATATAGAGTGGCTCATAATCAACCAGTCAGGAAATCTATCTATCAAATCTGAACGGATTGATTGATATATATGATAGGCTTCTCCGATCTTTTCTTCAAAATTAACTAACTCTTTACTTATTAAGTTTAAATTTATTTGACCATGTCGTTAAGATAGCGCTCTAAGGAGGACAAAGCTGCTTATGTACTATTACATGTATCATCGTATACTTCGATTTGTAACTTTGCACGATATAGCGCGTCAGATGTTGCAGAAAATGTTGTTTTATTGATTCACAGTATATAATGTCTAAAAAGTGCAAATATTCTTCGACCCGGACCACAATGATGGATATATTTTAATATTCTCTGTACATTATAAATTGTGAGAATATTGAGGGTGACATAAAGGGCCTGTTTGGCTACCCGCTACTTATGGAAATAAGGGCTTATTTCCGGAAAAAAGTAGGGATGTATGTACTTTTCAGAAATAAGCCCTTATTTCCAGAAATAATTAAGTTCATATTTGGTTTTAAAATTCTAAAACAAATATTTATCTTTAAAAAAAATATGAAAATATGTAAAAAAAAATAAAAAAATAAGCTACTTATTTTAAGTTTAAGGAACCCCAAACACCCCCAAAGTCATGCACACACCCACCAACAGAGCTCTAATACATGTTGTGTAAGCACTTCATTAAAACCTTAAAATGTTAGATAAAGTTTTTAAATAAATCTTATATTATACTTTAACAATTGATTCATACATGTCTAATCTTTCTTAGATGGGGTGATCGGCACATGACTATGAGTTTAGGGACTCAACTGTCATGCAAGTGTTTACAAAAATTATTTATTAACAAGTACCTATAATTTATAAACATTGCAGTAGAAAAAGAGTTATTACCATTTTAATCATTGAATTTTACACGAAAGCACACAACAACTCTCAAAGTACAAAAATATATTTTCACACCCTTAAAGTTTGTCACTTTTATATATCAATCATTTTTCATATTTTTTCATAATTTTCTTCNTAAAAACATATTTTCACACCCTTAAAGTTTGATACTTGTACATATCAATCATTTTTCATATTTTTTCATAATTTTCTTCCAATTGCACCCTTATACTGTCAATTTTGGTCCTCAAAATTTTCACAAATATATGCAATAGCCTTCAAAATTTAGCATTTGTATAAATGCTAAATTTTAAAATATATCGAATTATTTTTGTAAGTCTCCGACATGTATAGTTTATTGATTTTATGGATGAATTTCATGTAATTGATGCAAAAATAGTAGTCATGCATGGATGAGATGCATCATTAATTAAGAATCAAAGGTCACTAATAGTAATCGAAAGTAAATGAAGAAATTTCAAAAATTCGTTAAGCAAAAGTCACTAATGCACCCATTTCGAAGTCGTAGACTAGATAATGTCGGGTTTTTAGATAATGTCATAATGATGTGCCATTATATATAGGTGCAAGTAAAGAAAGTAATTCTGAATTAATGTCATAAACATATATAATAGAATTAGTGATAAAATAGAAAAAAAAATATTGAACTACAATATTTGAGGGTCAGGATGTACAAGTGACAAATTTTAAGGATATAAAGGTACGTTTTTATATTTTGAGGGTTGATGCGTATTTTTGTCAAATTTTTTAGGGTTAAAATGTTAATAACCTGTAGAAAAATAATGAAATTTCCATATAGTTGGAAATTGTTTCAATTCATCAAATTAAAGTGGATCACATTTGAAAATTTAAAATAATAACTAAATTTAGGTTTTATTGATTTCATAATTACAAGCACAATCTTATATACAGTAATTTGGTAATTAATTGCATAGTCTTTTATGCTCATTTTTTAGGAGAATAATTTACTGTAAAAAGAACTATAACTCTGTCATTTTCAGAAAGTATCTCTCTGTTTGGTATTTTCACTACGGGCCAGCTATATTTATATTTCTATAGTTCTACCGTTTCTAGACAAACCTCAATTTCTATTTATGTATTAGAGAAAACTGATATGCATAAATTACAAATAAATTCTCTACCGAACTACTTATTGACAAATTACTTGATGCGTAACTTAACAAAAATTAAAAAATCACTTCATGTGTAGATCATGAACCATGCACACCACGTTTTAAACCTGATTTTAAGCTCATGCGAGGTTTCCCTTTTAATTGTGTAGTCTCTGAGGTCCTTTGTTAGTTTGTTGTGATTGTTGGTTGTTAGTTGTTACTATGATGTTAGTTATCTATACCCAGAATTCGAAAATTTTGTGAAAATTAACTTGATCTAAATTTATTTGCAAGTGGATTAATTTCATTCCCATAAAAATCTCAAATTTGTGTATTATTGTATTCGAGTTCGAAACTCGTTCCAATATCATATATACAAGAAACATGACATTTCCTGATGAATAAAATTTAAAAAGTTGTACTTCAATTTCTTATTATATTTTGTTTGATTTTTTTGTATATATTTTACAATATTTTAATTGGATAGTTAAATTTATTATTTTTATATTTTTAAAATAAAAATATATATTTAATATTTTAGCTTAATTAAAAAAAATTAAAAAAATAATATATTTAATTATATAGCTAAAATACCTCGAGTTCTGCGTAAAAAAATTAAAAACTAGAGCATCACTGTACGCAGTTGACCCAGATATGCAGTTAACTCCGTCTTACTATTCTATACCCTTTAGTCAAAACTTAGAAAATTGATATCAACGTGTCATTAAATAATTGGATACTATATTAATCAACAATTAAAATACACAAGCACGTCTACCGCACCACGTTATTGTTTTGTACAGGCGGCTGTTGCCGGTTTATTACATGCAATATTCCCAAACTACCCTCGATATCGACCATCGGCCTGTTTTCTTCAAAGTGACACAAGGACATTATGGGAAAAATTAGATAATAATAAAACTGTTGCATTGGATTTTTCATCATCTATAGAGTATGGCAGGGACTTTCTGTATATTTATTATGAAAAGGAAAGAATATATCACGATATACCATACATTTACTATCTAAATTTTTCATTCTTCCTGCTTTATTGGATTATTATTCGGTTACAAATTATTTTCCCAGGTTTACTACTAAAAGGTAAAATTTATAGTTGGTTATTTTTGCTTTTCTCTTTTGTCCCTGTACTTTTTTTTAATATGTAAAGTTTTTTTTTTAGTTTTTTTTTATGGATTTGTGATGTATATGTTGGTGTTATGAACTTGTGACTGAAGAATCTTTGTTGGGTTTTTGTTTTTGATGAAAATCTTGGGGGTTTCATTATGTGTTTGTATC
Organism: Oenanthe javanica; assembly: GCA_008931105.1. NCBI lineage: Eukaryota > Viridiplantae > Streptophyta > Magnoliopsida > Apiales > Apiaceae > Oenanthe > Oenanthe javanica. Next base: position 4,104 of record QRFB01019542.1, read on the forward strand.
TGAATGATAGGGTTGATGGAAATATGAAACTGTTAGAAGTGTCGTCCTGTGATCTTTTAATCCGAAAGACGAAACTGTTAGAACTGTCCTGTGATCTTTTGATCCGGAAGACGAAACTGTTAGAACTGTCATGCTTGTTCTGTAATATCTCGGTGTAATCATCTGTTTATCTCTTTTGCATGTTGTTGTAAACTTATAATAGAGACATAGAGTGATCCTCTGGTTTTCAAGAAATTTATACTGATGGAATTGTTACTGTTATAAATTCAACTGCTATTGAGTTTAAGGTTTATCAACGACAATACTAAGAAGATGATTGGAAGCTTCTCTGCAGAAGATATCATCAGATGATCATATTCTTTGATAACTTTATGACCTTTATACATGTGGATTTTCTTCCTTGTATTTTTAACCGATGACATAACTTCTGATTACTGGCGAATGGTGTGTCTACAAATTTACCATCCAATCTGTCCATATTTCTTTATCAATTGACTGACTCATGCCGACCAATGATTTTATTGAATTTACAAGTAATACAATAATTTCAGGAATTAGCATCATTGTTAGGTTTACCAACCAAAGTTCCTAATTTCAGACATAATACCCATCTTTTTTTGTGCAATAAATTGATCATATGCTTATGCTTGTCTTGTGAACTGTTTGTCTTGGATCTTCCATGATTTTTGTTTGTTTAAATTTCGGGTACCTATATGTAGTGTGGTTGTTTACTTTTGCTCTGTTTTCTTAGGTGTTTTGTGCTTTCTAATATGACAAATTACCAGTCCATTGGCCGGAACCAGAAGCCTAAGGGGTTAAGAGTAAAACAGGCCCTTCAGATCACACTGGTTTTAGCCATTTGCATCTGGTTGCTCTACCAAATCATGCCCTCTAATAATGAGAATAAAACCCATGGTTTAAGTACATGGAGCAAACTGAGCGAAGAAGGCAGAACTTTAATTTTGGGGCGGAAGGGGAGTGTAGCGTGGTCTAGTCACAGAAGTGACTCCGAGTTCAAAGGTGCACATTTTGTTGAAGAAAATGATGCATTGGATGATAGCGCCACTGAAAACTGGAAGACGGACTTGGTGCTGGACAGAGAGAAGGCAGTTATGGAGAATGATACAGACGAGATATTTACAGAAATGGAGTCTGGAAGTTCTTTGCAACATCATGGAATGGATAGTGAAACTATTTCTGGCCATATTGAAATGGAAGATGGAAAACATAGTTTTCCTGATGAGAATGGGATTCCAGAAGAACTCGAAAAAGATTATCCAAAAATTAATTTTGATCATTCAAGCATCACATCAACAAATATCCGAAGCAAAATGAGTAAAAGCAAGGCTATTCCAAGACAAAATTCAAAGCAAAGCAAATTACTGGCAGAAAATAAAGATGATGGCATCCCAGAAGATCTAAAAAACGACATAAAAGCTGATGCTGATTCAAGTACTTCGAAGATAATGCAGGTAAGGGGCAAGGATTCTGATGATTCCCAGGTTCATTACACTCGATGACAGCTAGAAAGGATTACAAATAAAGCCCTGCTTCCAGAAGCATTTAAACCATAGCAACCAAAATTATAATCTTCAAGTGAAAATCAGCAGAAACATGTATACAAAATGTAGCCCTGTAGTGCTGCAGTCAATTCCACAGCACACTAATTTGTAAATTCTCATCTTTGTCATCTTCATATGCCATTTAAGACTTTAGTACAATGAATACAGTATGTTACATGGCAACAAGAAATACTGCTGCTATATATCAATGTGTGTTCATAATATTTCATAAATCTTGTTCCCTCATTTTATACTGTGATCTCCAGTAGAAGATATGTTAAAGCTAACATAAAACTTCTATAAATTGACATGTATATAAATAATTTAGTTAAATAACATATTTTTAATTCAATCTCACCTATAATAGATATAGTTATAGGTGATTATTTGGCTTGTGCTATTAGTAATATTAAAAAATCAACAACATAGTTGTCTTGGATTAATAAAATCAATTTAAATATTTTATTCTATATATACTATCAGCAAATATTTTAAAATTCACCATTCTATAAAATTCATAAAATAATTTAAATCTATCTCAAAAAAAATTCCAAATCAGTTAAATTATAAATATCACTCACTCCATTAAAATTAATTTTTAAAATTTAAAATTAAATACATCAAAATTCTCAAAATCCAAAAATAATAAATAATTAAAAATTCGGGTACAAATATAGAATACACCCCCTAAATTTATAACTTACATAAAAATACACCTAGGGTTTACACAACAATGGCGGACGACGACGACGAATCATCAACAATACTGGACCTAACGAGCTGTCAGCTCCGTGATTTAAGCTCAATTGAGCTTCCTCCGACTCTAACGGAGTTAGATTTAACGTGTAACCGTCTCAAAACATTGGATCCTCGAATTGGAGATCTCGTTAATCTCAAGAAGCTATCTTTTCGACAGAACCTTCTAGATGATTCTGGAATCGAGCCTATTTCTCATTGGACTCACATTTCGGGCCTCCAAGTATTCATTTTCCCCTAGTTTTTTGTGTTTACTCGTATTTTTAATCTCGATAAATGAATAATCTCGTCGAATGGATAATTTTGTCGGTTTAATTGGGAGAAATATGTTGATGTTTATGTAGGATGTATGTGTGTATATAATTGGGGAAATTTTAGCTGTTTGTATCGACTATGGACTATTATGTAATGGTGCTAGTGGAATTGTGATTCGAAGTATTGGTTTTTGTGGTAATGATGCTGTTAGGAAATCGAGAAAGTAATATTGGTGTTGTAGTTTATATGTTGTTTCCGCTGAATTAGTTATAACTTATCGAATTGCCATATGGTCGGATGTCTTATAGGTTTTTTACTTGAACAATTTATGACCCTTGTGAGAAGAAATTAGATTTATATAACCCCCAAAACAGTGTAGTTATGCAGCGCGTATGCAGCTAATCAGCTATGTATTTGCATTTTGGCATATGCTGGTGTTTTGGCATTATTAGAGTCAGTTTTATATACAAGTACTAAAATTATTCTACGTCTTCATTTACTGTAGTAAGTATGGGAGGAGGAAGTCATTATTGTTTAACTTAGGCTATGTTACCGGGTACGGGTGTTGGACCGGGGTGTAGATTCTTGTGTCGGATTCCTAGTTTCAAATAATTTAGAATTCCTAGATATGGATCCGAAATCGGACATGAGGGTGGGAACTCGGCATATAAGCTTAATGCAAGTGAAATTCTATATATTCTTATTTCATAACATGTTTAATATAGTGTTTTCTACCAATAAAACACATACACTTAATCATCTATGTCAAATGCATAACAGATTTTCAAAAAGATACCATAGGGCAAGTTGTCCATGATCCTTGACCTCTATAAACAAGTTCTCGTGAAGTGTTTTATAATGTGTATTATTTTGAACTAGATTGTTGCTTGTGTATCATGTGAAGGATCTGACTCAGAAACCATAGTCACACAGAGAACTAGTGTTCAGGGATTATCAGCTAAAGAGACTAGTACTAGACCAATTTCTCATTGGAAGTACATTTCGGAGATCCAAGTATTTGTTCTATTCCGTAATCTGTGTTTACTCGTTTGTATTGATGCTTATATATGTATTTATGCTTATATATATGTATGTATGTATGTAATACAAATATATATAGATATATGCTTTTGTTCCTGAATGCTATTTTATTCATTCATATAATATAAATTGTTTAGAGCTAGTTATTAATAGCGAACACTTTCTATTTGTAGCAATTTTGATTAAAAACACATCCATTTCACAGTAAGCAAGCTTACACATGTGTCAAAATTTTCATGTGTAATTATTAGTATAAAAGGTCTACACATAAAATCTGTGGGCAGGTCCTGTGTGTATGCGAGATGTGTATATATAATTAGTAAATTAGGGAAATTTTACACGTATGGAAATATGTGTTGGCTTGTCTAAGCAGGAATCAGTGCTTTCAATTTACTCCTACTTTACATATACTCATATAATGGACTATGCTGTATTGGTGCTTGTACTCATGAATCGATGTGTCTGTTAGAAAATTGGTGTTGGTATCATGGGTACAATAGAAATTTATTGTCCATGTAATTTATGATTTAACTGTTAAAGAATTGTCATCTCTAAATTGTTTTGCTCTTTGTTGTATTTCTTTGACCTTTTTGTCTTGTGAAAGTATGTTTAATTGTTTATTTCTGAAAAAAAGGTAAGATAGTAAGGTATTTCGATCTTTGTAATTGCCAGGTATATGGACTAATGGAAGTGCTAAGAGATGTTTAGAAAGTAAGATGACCACTTTTTATGAACAAGTTAAGACTCATGTTGTTTCTGCTTCCTGACTATACGAGTTGTAACTTGTCTAATTTATGCCACTATATCAGATTTCATATGAAAGTTTTATACCTGAACCTTGAAGACCCCTGCTGTTGACCTAAACTTGATACAATCCTAACAGGAAACTAGAATTATATAAGCCAAAAATAGTGCAGTTATGCAGCACATGAGCAGCTTTATATTTACGTCCTAGCGCATGCTTGTGTTTTGACACTTAAGTATGTTTTATTCAGAAATGGTAAGCCTTCATTCGTTGTAAAATTGTAATGAATGTGGGAGGAAAAAATCGTTAGTGTCTAAGTAAGGAAAAGAGTACACATCGCTTTCGAATTTCTGGTACCAGTTTGTGTCTTGCAATAAATTTTNCATCTATCTTGAGCACAATCCATGTGTAAGCTTATCTTTGACTGAAGGACTTGAACTTTTAAATTATAGTCTTTGCTTGCCTAAAATTTCTTCCTATACATATTGTTTTTTCTGTATTTGTACACTGGGTTTTTTGAGACTTGATAGCGTAAGTTTCATGTTAATATTACTGAAATCTTTTTTCCCACTTATTAATATATTACTCCGTATTTATATTTTTTTTAAAAATTTGTAGTCTCGCAAGTTACATCTATTAGAATATGCAAGGGCTAACTAAAAAAGTCTGTAAAATTTAGAGTACATTTCATATTACATTGTTTTTATACTTGTTTCTCTCTCCAAGTCTCCATCCATCAGATCTAGCAGACAGTTGGACTGACCTTAATATTATAAAATGATATTTATTTAATGCTAAAACTTTGAATTTTAGTGCATATATAGTGGTATTACATAGTTCATTAGCATGTTTCATTTTATTTCTGCAGATGTTCATCTTGTACTAGTGATATGCCTCTTTAAAATCGTTTTTTATTTGAATTCACTCTATCTATATTTTTTTTTGACAGGCACTCTCTATCTATATTTATTAATATTATTATTTGACAAAAACTATGATTCAATATGTTCTATATCTGCATGCAGGCAAACTCTCAAGACTATATCACCATGGTGAAAAAGATATTTCCGAACATTCAGCAAATTGATTCATCAATGTTTGCATAGGAATTTGATTCGCTTTACAATAATAATTTTTGCATGGAAAATTGAGATTAATATATGTAATTCTGAATCATGCTTGGGAAGTTTTGACGTATGAGAAAACTCTCTTCAAGTTGTGCTTCCTAGTTCCTCCGGTAGAAGAAAAAAGATTAGCTGGTTTTATTGTCGTACCCTGTAAAAAACATAGTACTGAAAGTACGTATGTCAAAAAATAAGATTTCGCACATGATGGATGAACTAATTCCTGAAATTGTATATCTTGCCATAATTTTAAGAACTTCACAAGGAATAAATTAAGAATATTTGGAAAGAAAGAAAATGAAAAGCGTGTTTTGGGTAGTTTTAAGATGTTCCAATCCGCTTTAAATTATTGACTTTAGTTTAAAATTAGTTTGGTTCAAAAAATTGAAGTAGAGTGTGGAGGTTGCGAGGAGCTTCTAAGGTTATCTTTCACGCCCATCGATATCTCTGAGTTGCAAGCCATGTGAGAATAATGATTTGGAAGAGAGAAACGAGGTTTTGCAGTGAAGTGTGGAGAAGAATAGTTGCATATCAATCGAAACACTCAAACCTATCATGGTATCCCAGAGCCTTCTTTTCCCATATAAAAACTTTATAATAATTCCTAGTAATATGAATGTATAACCCAAATTTAATCCACCATAAATATTACAAGTAATATAAATATTACTAGTAGTAGTAACATATATGAGTGCAACTGGTTATAAACATCGTGAAATACGTATATATACACATCAAAATAATGAGATTAACAAACAGGGGGCATCAAGCTTTCTTCACGAAGAAAATTCCAACTTCATCTGCTTTTTCATCAAAATGCTCCATTCCTTGGATAAATATTAGACTTTCCGAGTAATTGCAGCCCCACAAAATGTTAATACACAATTCTCCTTTATTTCCTAGACTTTTGAAACTTTTGATTTCAAGGGTTTGGAGATTGATGCAGTATAACTTGCGATCATAATTCATAAATAAAATATTGTCATTTCTAAAATACTGAAAAAATTGTCCCAATGTGCGTAAAATTAGCTCTTTACGTATAATTGGTCCAATAGACGTCTTGCTCCAAACACTGCATCTCTCATTGAATATATATACATCAACGGGCTCATTAAGAATAATTTCGAGTTGAAATTCATGACAGCAATGGAATCCATGAAATTCACTATAACAGTCGATCTGATCCCGTGTTTTGTGACAATGGAACCAACTTCAGGCAACATCCTGAAAACCTCGTTTCGAACATCAAACCAGACAACAAATAGACGTTATTTCTCATTATTATATTGCATATTCAACCAATAAGGTGTTGTGTTTTAAGCCTAAGACACTATTTCCTCACTTTTACTCTTTGTCCCAGAACCCATAACTACAAATCCACTTTGTTTCCCATGTAAATAAACTCCTTTTACTCGTTCTATCGGGTTGTGTAACACTGTCCGGGTTGAAAGAGGGAGAGAAGGAAAGGGATGTCGGGAAATAGTGTATAAAATTCAGAGTCGTATACCCGAATATTATAACATCTTTGTTCTAGTGAAGTTATTATCCTTGTGGATGTAGGCTTCCCGAATCATATAAAATATCTTACTTCTTTTACTATATATTGTTGGTTTGTTGTTTCCATTATTATCATATATATTTGTGTGTCCAAGCACACGGTACATATATAAATACGCTTTCGCATACGTCGTGGATCGGGTCAGATTCCCAACAAGTGGCATCAAGNAACTCTTTCTATTGAATCAAAACTAAGACTTACTACCACTTGATGGGGTTCGGAATTTAAGTGATGGAGAAAGCGGATTAACTGGGGTTTTGCATTGCGTGATGTGCTTGATTTTGTAGCTTAGAACTTTAAATTTTACTTTTTTTATTTCAGGTTATGGAGAATTTGCAGAATCTAACACAATTGCAAGAGTTATGGCTAGGTAGGAATCGTATTAAAGCTATCAACTTATGTGGCCTAAAATGTATTAAAAAGCTTAGCCTGCAGAGCAACAGATTAACTTCTATGACAGGATTAAAGGTATTCTGTTTATCATTATGGTACCTTGGGGTAATATTTTAGTGTCTCCTGTCACCTGGATTCTGATTTTGGTGACTTATGTTTGTTAATTTCAGGAGTGTGTTGCTTTAGAAGAATTGTACCTGAGCCACAATGGTATTTCACAAATGGAAGGTCTTTCAACCTTGCTAAACCTTCGGGTCCTGGATGTTTCATCTAATAAGCTTACCTCAATTAATGATATTGAGAACTTAAGCCTGTATGGATATCTTTCCTACTCAGCCATAAAACAATCAATCATTTTTGTTTTTTGTGTAGCATAATCTCCCTGACCACTTGATATCTCTTTTCAGTTTAGAAGACTTGTGGCTGAATGACAACCAGATATCTTCATTAGAAGGTATTGCAGGGGCAGTTGCTGGTTCTAGAGAGAAGCTCACAACCATCTATCTTGAGCACAATCCATGTGTAAGCTTATCTTTGACTGAAGGACTTGAACTTTTAAATTATAGTCTTTGCTTGCCTAAAATTTCTTCCTATACATATTGTTTTTTCTGTATTTGTACACTGGGTTTTTTGAGACTTGATAGCGTAAGTTTCATGTTAATATTACTGAAATCTTTTTTCCCACTTATTAATATATTACTCCGTATTTATATTTTTTTTAAAAATTTGTAGTCTCGCAAGTTACATCTATTAGAATATGCAAGGGCTAACTAAAAAAGTCTGTAAAATTTAGAGTACATTTCATATTACATTGTTTTTATACTTGTTTCTCTCTCCAAGTCTCCATCCATCAGATCTAGCAGACAGTTGGACTGACCTTAATATTATAAAATGATATTTATTTAATGCTAAAACTTTGAATTTTAGTGCATATATAGTGGTATTACATAGTTCATTAGCATGTTTCATTTTATTTCTGCAGATGTTCATCTTGTACTAGTGATATGCCTCTTTAAAATCGTTTTTTATTTGAATTCACTCTATCTATATTTTTTTTTGACAGGCACTCTCTATCTATATTTATTAATATTATTATTTGACAAAAACTATGATTCAATATGTTCTATATCTGCATGCAGGCAAACTCTCAAGACTATATCACCATGGTGAAAAAGATATTTCCGAACATTCAGCAAATTGATTCATCAGTGTTTGCATAGGAATTTGATTCGCTTTACAATAATAATTTTTGCATGGAAAATTGAGATTAATATATGTAATTCTGAATCATGCTTGGGAAGTTTTGACGTATGAGAAAACTCTCTTCAAGTTGTGCTTCCTAGTTCCTCCGGTAGAAGAAAAAAGATTAGCTGGTTTTATTGTCGTACCCTGTAAAAAACATAGTACTGAAAGTACGTATGTCAAAAAATAAGATTTCGCACATGATGGATGAACTAATTCCTGAAATTGTATATCTTGCCATAATTTTAAGAACTTCACAAGGAATAAATTAAGAATATTTGGAAAGAAAGAAAATGAAAAGCGTGTTTTGGGTAGTTTTAAGATGTTCCAATCCGCTTTAAATTATTGACTTTAGTTTAAAATTAGTTTGGTTCAAAAAATTGAAGTAGAGTGTGGAGGTTGCGAGGAGCTTCTAAGGTTATCTTTCACGCCCATCGATATCTCTGAGTTGCAAGCCATGTGAGAATAATGATTTGGAAGAGAGAAACGAGGTTTTGCAGTGAAGTGTGGAGAAGAATAGTTGCATATCAATCGAAACACTCAAACCTATCATGGTATCCCAGAGCCTTCTTTTCCCATATAAAAACTTTATAATAATTCCTAGTAATATGAATGTATAACCCAAATTTAATCCACCATAAATATTACAAGTAATATAAATATTACTAGTAGTAGTAACATATATGAGTGCAACTGGTTATAATCATCGTGAAATACGTATATATACACATCAAAATAATGAGATTAACAAACAGGGGGCATCAAGCTTTCTTCACGAAGAAAATTCCAACTTCATCTGCTTTTTCATCAAAATGCTCCATTCCTTGGATAAATATTAGACTCTCCGAGTAATTGCAGCCCCACAAAATGTTAATACACAATTCTCCTTTATTTCCTAAACTTTTGAAACTTTTGATTTCAAGGGTTTGGAGATTGATGCAGTATAACTTGCGATCATAACTCATAAATAAAATATTTGTCATTTCTAAAACACTGAAAAAATTGTCCCAATGTGCGTAAAATTAGCTCTTTACGTATAATTGATCCAATAGACGTCTTGCTCCAAACACTGCATCTCTCATTGAATATATATACATCAACGGGCTCATTAAGAATAATTTCGAGTTGAAATTCATGACAGCAATGGAATCCATGAAATTCACTATAACAGTCGATCTGATCCCGTGTTTTGTGACAATGGAACCAACTTCAGGCAACATCCTGAAAACCTCGTTTCGAACATCAAACCAGACAACAAATAGACGTTATTTCTCATTATTATATTGCATATTCAACCAATAAGGTGTTGTGTTTTAAGCCTAAGACACTATTTCCTCACTTTTACTCTTTGTCGCAGAACCATAACCACAAATCCACTTTGCTTCCCCTATAAATAAACTCCTTTTACTCGTTTTATCGGGTTGTGTGACACTGTCCGGGTTGGAAAAGGGAGAGAAGGAAAGGGCTGTCAGGAAATAGTATTAGGAGAGGTTTAGAGGGAAACATTTAAGTGAGTGAGGGATATACGTAATAGGTATGTTAGACTGAATTTGTGTATAAAATTCAGAGTCGTATACCCGGATATTATAACATCTTTGTTCTAGTGAAGTTATTATCCTTGTGGATGTAGACTTCCTGAACCACGTAAAATCTCTTACTTCTTTTACTATATATTGTTGGTTTGTTGTTTCCATTATTATCATATATATTTGTGTGTCCAAGCACACGGTACATATATAAACATGTTTTCGTATACGCCGCGGATCGGGTCAGATTCCCAACAAGTGGCATCAAGAGCTGGTTTGAACTGGACATAAATTATTGGTGCCGAAGGGAAGTCATTAAGAAAAGTGGTTATTTAATTGGCACCGTTTCGACGGAAGTCTTCCCATTGTTTCTTATACTTACCTGACCAATTGATTTAGCCGTTTAACTTGCTTTGAGTGTGCAAGTGGTGATGATGGCAAATATTGGAGGATTCAGGGTGGATCCGTATGATGGTAAGGGAAATTTTACTCTTTGGCAGAGAAGGTAAAATATATCCTAACCCAACAGAAGCTAGCAAGGGTTTTGAAGGGAAAGGAGGGAAAGCTAACAAAGATGAACGATGAAGATTGAGAGGATACTGAGTCGCAATGCACGAGTACCATATGACTATGTATTGCTGATAGCATTATCAATAATGTTGTGGATGAAAGCATGCTGAAAGAGTTGTGGTCAAAGTTGGAGACATTATATTTCGAGAAGAATTTGACTACAAGGTTAAATCTGAAACGCGAATTGTATCGACTGAAGATGGCAGCCCATGACAATATTATTGAGCACATGAATGTGTTTAATGGTATTGTTGATCAACTTCAAAAGGTTAATGTAAAATTGGAAGAAGAAGATAATGCCCTTATTCTTCTTACTTCGTTTCTGGAGTCATTCGAGAATTTGGTCACTACCATATTGTACGGGAAGGACAACGTAAAGTTGGAGAAGGTTTAATCAGCACTTTTTTTAAATGCTAAAAGGAAGAACCAAGATAGTGACAAGGAAGGAATGACAACTTTGGCCTTGCGTGGTCAACGTGATAAAGAAAGCGGTACTGTGAAAGGATCTACCAAAGGCAGGGATAAATTCAAATACAGTGAAAGGGCCAAGCAGTTGCAAGGAGTGGTGTCATATTAAGTCGAATTGTCCGCTTAATAAAAGGAACCCAAATGCATCATTGGATGTGGTTAATCTCGATTGTGAAGATATTTGCACCGTCTTCAATCGAGACACTAGTTCTCCGGGGGAATGAATATTAGATTTGGGTTCATCTTACCATATATGTTCCGAGAGGGGGCATTTTGACGAATTCCATGAAACAAAGAATGAAACAGTTTTTTTGGCTGATGGGTCTACTTGTGAAACCAAGGGAGTTGGAATTTTAAAAATCAAAATGTTTGATTGAGCAGTTCGCATTTTGGGCAGTGTAAGATATGTTCCTCAGTTGAGGAAGAATCTAATATCTATCAGTCGGTTAGCTTCAAAAGGCTATAGATGCTCTACAGTGGGGGGAGCTATGAATATCGAAAGTGCCCATGTGGTTCAGATAAAGGAAGAGCTATGTGGGGGAATATATTATCTGATTAGTACGTGGCCAGAACGTACTGAAACTTTAAAAATCTAGTTATCTCGTGCACGAGGAAAGAGTGACTTGAAGGATACTGCTGCGGTTGTATTGCCTTCCAGTCTAGACGATGGTGCAAAGATTGTTGGGATGGAAGTTTGGTCGAAGGACTTCCACGACATCAACGAGTAGTTAGTGTGTTGCAGCTGCATATGCGCATCGATCAATATGAATCAAGTGAGCCGGGAACCAGGCAACATATTGATTTGTTTGATATGCAGTTGAGGTAAATGAAAGATTGATGGTCACACTTACGTGTGTGGTCACACTTGCGTGTGTGATGAATTACATATTGGATTGGTCGATGTGAATCAAGTGAGTATGTGTTCATGCAACATATTGCTTCACATGTATGTAGTTGGACAAATAGAGGTCAATGATATATTTGTGTGTATACAAGTGGGCATTCGAGAATGAATGTGTTGGAGTTTTGAGTATTTGACTTGAGGGGGTTTGGAAATGTTTGTGGTAAGCGAGTTTGTTTCTTTGGAAGAAACAGGAAGAAAAGAGTTATAAGTTCGGAAGGGGGAGATTGTTGTGTTTTAAGCCTAAAACACTGTTTACTCACTTTTACTCTTTGTTCCACATTGAACTCACAACCACAAACTCACTTCCATTCCCCTATAAATAAACTCATTTTCCCTCTTTACTAATTACATCTTTCTTTTCTTCTCTTTGTAAATCCGGATATTATAATCTCTTTGTTCTAGTGAAGTTATTATTCTTGTGAATGTAGGCTTGCAGAACCACGTAAAATCTCTTACTTTTTTTACTATATATTGTTGGTTTGTTTTTTCCACTATTATCATATAATTTGTAGGTCCAAACACACGGTACATATATAAATATGCTTCCGCATACACCGGGGATCGGGTCAGATTCCCAACATAAGGAGAACCACGGAATATAACACACCGCGTATAGCTAACCATACCACCACGAAAAACAAATTTAGAGGGAGTGATCTTGTTCCAACAACGAGCATTGCATGAATATATATCATCTAGTAATGGTTGATCTTCAATGGTAATAACGTACATGATTTTGAAATCATTAGTAATTGAATCAAAACCAAATCCAAAACAGTCATAAAAAAATTCTGTCCTCCTACCTGTTAGGGAGTGGTGGGATGTGGATCAAGCACTGTCCTCATAATTATGGTTGTGTCCATTTGGAGTAGAGAGTCATACTCAGTCTCATATTTGATGTGTCAACTCCTAAGAATGAGAGAATCGTTGTTGGGGTTACGATCAAGCTGAGACCTGATGAAATCGGGGTTGCTGATAAGCAAATTCCAGGATTTACAAACTGATTTAAATCGTATAAGTGATTTCACAGGAAGTCGAGTCAGGATCTTCCATTCAATTATTTCTTCCGGAACAAGATCAGAAACAACAAGATTGCAACATCTTTTGACTGCCAAGTTGATACTTTGATAATAAATAAATACATGTATATGGCGTGGAGTTGCATATAGACACGCCTAGATTAATCCAGAGTACTCTTCGAATTACAAAACATAAAGGAACATCTTGATTATTCCTCTTCCTACATTCATGCCGCCTAGCTATATTTCTATAATATCTTGCTTGTCTGTCCGTCAGTACATCAGGTTTCGATTCCTTGCCATGTTTTATTTAATATAATTTTATTATTTTTTAACAAAATTGTCATTTTTTAGTTAAACGATTTTATTAATCTTCACCATTACACAATTCGCTAAAAGACAACTCCCTAAGAAAATAAAATTTTCATTTTTATTATTCTTTTAAATAGTTTTATAAAAATAATGATCGTACAATAAAAATTAAATTTCATTACTAAGTAAACTTTAATTTTGTGATAACTAAAATTATTAAATGTAAGTATTGTTTAATAACTTCTTTATAATATTACCTAATTTTAATGTATATGATTTTTTATAATAATAACCTTTCCAAAAAAATTTAAAATTTAATTCTATTAAATTATTTTGTGTTAAGTAAATATTAATAACTTTTAATCATAGACACTACTAATGTAAGAAACATGTTTCATTTCATATCACAGATTAAAAATTTTAATATATATATTTTATTTTATCTTTTCTTATAATTTACGACCGATTAATATTTAAAATTGAAAATAATAAAGGGGAGTCGGTTGATAAAATCATATTTAAAATAAATTTATTTAAATATTTGCATAAATTTTAATTTTTTAAAAATTAAATTTTAATAATAATAAATGTCATTATTATAAAATAAAATGTTATGGAATCATGTTAAGGAGAGTTTGATTAATTATGATAAGACCTTTCGGTCGCGCGCAGCACGAGATTGTTGCAATGGGAAAGGTGAAAAGTGGCCATTTTACAAACTTAAATAAATACTTAATAACAATTATTATTATTTAGAAAAAAAATGTACACATTATTCCAACTAATCCTCTACTCCCTCGGTAGGACGTTTTAAAATTTAATTTATAAAGTATAACCAAAAATAAAAATTTACTATTTTTATAATTTAACAGATTCAAAATATAAGAATCATAAACCAAATTTTTTTTCATAATTGTAGATTTTAATATTTATCAAATATTGGTTAAAATTAATTTAATTTAACGTTAAAAGTTAAAATAAGTCCCCCAGAAGGAGAAAGTATATAAAATAACATGTGTAATCCTTATTCATGTACTCCTATATAGATAATCTGATAATCAGCATTAGAAGTTAATAATTTCTTGAGATATAAGTTTTCTTTTAACCAACATTAGAATATTAATATAATCATTTCAAATCAATCTCAGTCAAAGTTTTGGGAATAACTATCAAGTCATACAAATTATGGTGGATTAGCATGACTCATGATAGCAGCCCATCTAGCAATATGATGAGTAAAGAATCACCAGTCCTCAGAATATAACAAGAAGGGAGAATTAAAAGCACTTCTCATCCTCGCCACATCTTTGCATATAACATTTACCCAAAACCACCACCAACATTATGGGTAATGGTATGAATGACATTCACTGTGTCACTCACCACGACCAGCTCCGCAAAACCCAAATCATTTGCTATCTGGACAAATTATACTCCCTCCGTCCCGGCCAAATGTTTACATTTGGTCCGGGCACGGAGACCAAGGATAGTGGGTGTAATAGTGATTTTATTGTTAAAATAAATGAAGTAGTGGGTGTAATAGTGTAAAGTGTTGAAAAAGTGGAGTGAAGTAGTGGATGTAATAATATATTTATTGTTAAAAGTTACTATTTTTAGTAATGTAAAGAATTGGATGGGACGTCCCAAAAAGGAAAGTGTAAAGAATTGGTTGGGACGGAGGGAGTAACATTTACAATATGATGAGTAAAGAATCACCAGTCCTCAGAATATAACAAGAAGAGAGAATTAAAAGCACTTCTCATCCTCGCCACATCTTTGTGGTATAACATTTACCCAAAACCACCACTAACATTATGGGTAATGCTATGAATGACATTCACTGTGTCACTTACCACGACCAGCTCCGCAAAACCCAAATCATTTGCTA
>QRFB01019543.1:0-19465 GCA_008931105.1 Oenanthe javanica
ATATATGAGAAAAAATGATTGGTTCAATAAAAAAACCTGTCATATATTAGTATAAAAAAGTGGGATATAAAAATGATTATGACGGTAATTGCTATGTATCATTTTATTTTTTTACATTAACTTAAAGTTTCTATCATTTATTAATGCAATATATATTGATGCAAGTTTCTATCATTTTATTTTTTAATATTAGCTTAAAATTTCTATCATTTATCATATTATTACATTAGCAATATAGTAGCATCTATTATTTATCGATGCAAGGTTTAAATTATATATGTTATATAATTATTTATAAATTGTAATTAATATTATAATACCGAAAATCTAATAACATAAAAAACCCTATCCAAATTAATAATTATATTATCATATTATTAACATATACATGTATTATATCTCATATACCATAATATCTATTAAATTTTATATAAAATAAATATTATATGAATCTTATCAATAATATATTTAAATTTAATATGTATAATCTTAAATATATTAAAATTTTGTTTGATATATTAAAAAATCATGTTCATAATATTTTGAATCAATTTTTTTTTACATATGTACGTATTAATAATATAAATTTATATTTTGTGCGATATGCATATTTATTTTTAATATTCTATAATTTTCTTATTTATATTTAATTCGGTTGGTGTAAAAATATATAATTTAAATAAGTTAAAAAACTAAAATAATTATAATATATTGAAACTTTTTAAANTTTTGTTTGATATATTAAAAAATCATGTTCATAATATTTTGAATCAATTTTTTTTACATATGTACGTATTAATAATATAAATTTATATTTTGTGCGATATGCATATTTATTTTTAATATTCTATAATTTTCTTATTTATATTTAATTCGGTTGGTGTAAAAATATATAATTTAAATAAGTTAAAAAACTAAAATAATTATAATATATTGAAACTTTTTAAAATTATAAAAATATTAGTAATTTTAAAATAAATAATTTAATTAATAAAACAAAATATATGTACATCGCACGGGTTAAAATATAGTATTATTAGAGCCAAAACATTAAAAGTTTGGTAGTCGGTCGATATTTGGGTCGGATAGTTATTATTGGACCTAACTTTTTTTAACATTAATATCTTAACAAAAACACACCTTACATTAATATTTTAACTAAAATACACAAATATTAATCTACTAAAATACAAATACTCTTAACCAAAACACATCTCACATTAATCACCTAACTAAAACAAATTTCTAAACAAAATACATAAATATTATCTTATTAAAATACAAATACAAATAAAGTATATANGGTTGGTGTAAAAATATATAATTTAAATAAGTTAAAAAACTAAAATAATTATAATATATTGAAACTTTTTAAAATTATAAAAATATTAGTAATTTTAAAATAAATAATTTAATTAATAAAACAAAATATATGTACATCGCACGGGTTAAAATATAGTATTATTAGAGCCAAAACATTAAAAGTTTGGTAGTCGGTCGATATTTGGGTCGGATAGTTATTATTGGACCTAACTTTTTTTAACATTAATATCTTAACAAAAACACATCTTACATTAATATTTTAACTAAAATACACAAATATTAATCTACTAAAATACAAATACTCTTAACTAAAACACATCTCACATTAATCACCTAACTAAAACAAATTTCTAAACAAAACACATAAATATTATCTTATTAAAATACAAATACAAATAAAGTATATAAAAAATTATATAAAATACATATATATAACATTAAATAAAATACAAATTATTATTAAAAAATAATAAAATACTAAAAAAATTCGAACAGTGCATCGCACAGGATTAGGGGTGACAATTTTGGACCCGACACGACTACCCGACCCGAAAAATACGAATTCAGGTTAATGGTCATTTTCGGGTTGATTTCGGGTTACCCAAAACTTATCTGAAATGACCCGAAATTATATATATAATATAAATTAAAAATATTTATATATTAATTAATTATTTAAGTATTATATATTTCATTTAAATAATTTTAAAATAATTTTTATAATAAAAATAATTAATTTTTATTAATTATATTTATTAATAAATTATAATTATTTCGGGTCAGGTTCAGATTACTCATGGGTATTTCGGGTCGGGTTCAGGTTGGGTATTCTGACCCATTAAAATTTTGGGTCGGGTTAAAATTCAACCTGAAATTGCCACCCCTACACGGGATACAAGCTAGTTTATATTAATATTTAAAGAGAGAAATGTTTCTAAAGATGATATCACGGAACATACCTAAGGTTATAAAGAGTTTGTATGTAAATACTAATCACAATTTTGTTATTTTAAAGTTACTNTAACATTAATATCTTAACAAAAACACATCTTACATTAATATTTTAACTAAAATACACAAATATTAATCTACTAAAATACAAATACTCTTAACTAAAACACATCTCACATTAATCACCTAACTAAAACAAATTTCTAAACAAAACACATAAATATTATCTTATTAAAATACAAATACAAATAAAGTATATAAAAAATTATATAAAATACATATATATAACATTAAATAAAATACAAATTATTATTAAAAAATAATAAAATACTAAAAAAATTCGAACAGTGCATCGCACAGGATTAGGGGTGACAATTTTGGACCCGACACGACTACCCGACCCGAAAAATACGAATTCAGGTTAATGGTCATTTTCGGGTTGATTTCGGGTTACCCAAAACTTATCTGAAATGACCCGAAATTATATATATAATATAAATTAAAAATATTTATATATTAATTAATTATTTAAGTATTATATATTTCATTTAAATAATTTTAAAATAATTTTTATAATAAAAATAATTAATTTTTATTAATTATATTTATTAATAAATTATAATTATTTCGGGTCAGGTTCAGATTACTCATGGGTATTTCGGGTCGGGTTCAGGTTGGGTATTCTGACCCATTAAAATTTTGGGTCGGGTTAAAATTCAACCTGAAATTGCCACCCCTACACGGGATACAAGCTAGTTTATATTAATATTTAAAGAGAGAAATGTTTCTAAAGATGATATCACGGAACATACCTAAGGTTATAAAGAGTTTGTATGTAAATACTAATCACAATTTTGTTATTTTAAAGTTACTTCTTGTAATTACAAATATGCCCTTGTGCATTTTTATTGAAATTTCTTTTAATCTCGTGTAGTTACCTAAACCCATATTTAAATGTCTTTGAATTCAAATAAAATCTAAATTCAATTTTTTTAATTATTCAAACATATTATTTGATCAAATTCAGAATTTTATTTAAAATCCATGTTCCCAAAAGGTGATTATAACTTTCAAATTTAGACCCTTTTTGGAATATTTATAAATTTTCTGCAAATCGAAAAATTACATGGTTGTAAAAAGGAATTTATTAATTAGGGTACTGATTTAAGATTAGTCCGGTAATTGGAGATTAATTTGAGTAATAATCCGATTTATTATATTATTATAATAAAATTTAATATATTTATCTAATTTATTATAGAACATATTATTTAAAATTAAATCATAAAGATTAATTGGATTTTAAAAAATTTATCGTTAAATATTTTATAACGATTAATTGGGAATTTATAGGGGATTTTTAAAAAAGCGGGGGATTTTTATAACACCGAAAGTTATTTATTAAATAAATTAAATAAACTCTTAATTAGATAGCTTTGACTTTTGAGCTATTTTGTTAGCGGATGAAAATTTGTAGTTGTAATTTTGTTCTTTTGTTAAGAATATCTCTAAAAATACAAAAATTAACATCAGTCTAGCTAATTAGTATTTAGAGTTATATGTATTTGATTCGGAAAAATAAGATATACTTGAGATCACGAATTTCTAAATAAAAATTATCAGATTGAGAGTTGGTATTTTTTTTATGTAAAACAATTAAGACTCATTTTTGTAGTAATAATTCACATTTACTTGTACATGGATTACTAAATTCCATCATATATTGTTATTATATTAAAATTTATCAACAAAAATTGATGTTGAATGTGTCTTTTACGCGTAAAAATGGTAAAATCTCGAAGGAAGTCATCACATTTCAAAATTCTCACTTCGAATTCAATGCGTGATTTCAGAATTCAATACCCGAAGCTTAACATTTAGGGATTGTATTAAATCCGTATTTAAAGGCATTGTTAATAATTAATTGATTTTTATTGAATGTATATGATTTAAGATTCCGTAAATCATATACATAATTCATAGAGTTGGCGTGGAGTTTACCATGAATTCAGTAGAATCCCTCGTACTGAGTTAAGATTTTAAAACATCAAAAATATATTTAAAAAATCCAACATGATCCATATTTTTAGAATCCATCAGGATTAATAAATTTTTGAATATCGCTAGATTTTAATTGATTAATAATAATCCATATTGAATACCCTAGATNTTCATAAGTGTAGAAATATTAAATTCAATGTAGGGATACATGTAAATATATATTATACTCGAAGGATATAAAATTACATATGGTACTTATAAATAGTGTTATAAATAATCTCATAGTGATAGTGATATAATAAGAATTAAATTTCATTTAGGTGTATTCACTCATTTTTTTTTTGAACATTTTTTTGGCAAATGAATAATTTTGTCATTATTTATTTAGATTCTCACGTCGATTTATCATCCTCAACCTACTAAACAATTTTTATTATTTATAAATAATAATCATAATATGGATATTGAATTCAAACACATTTCTCGTTTATATGTATTTCTTCTTGAGATTTTTCACATATTTATATCAATAATATATGCATGTCATCGGATCGAATATCCAATCCGATCCGTAACTAAATAAATAGATATGAATTCTTCATAAAAAAATATGATCCGTTAAAAATCCGATCCCTTAATTGATGTTAGTAGCTGAAAAAAATATTATATTCCTAATAAATTTATATAAAATAAATGGACAATAATTAAAATTAATTATTTTTTTTGGAAATTTATTACAAAAATATTCATTTTAAAAATTATAACGGATCAGATACATGTCTAGTAATAAAATATCTCATTCGTATATAATACATATTGAATTTATTTCTTTTTAATTCTTTTGTAATACTCATTTGTTATTAAAAATATATAAATTTAATATCCCATTTATAAATGTGTATCACGACTTTTAAAAATCAGAAATATGTATAAAATTATTATTCCTGTCAATTTTAATTAAAAAAATAATTTTAATTATTTTTCAGAAAAAAGTAAAAAAGCATAAAAGATTAGAGAAATATTTTTACTAGTAATAAAAGTAATAAAAATGATAATCGGTAAAGAAGAGTTTTCAACGCGATTGAATAATATTTAGTTCCAGGTTGAACTTCCATGTTATTTCGGACGAAAATCAAAATCAAAATCATTGTAGCGTAGCGTAGCAATAAAACAAAGTTAGATCCAAGATCTAACACCCACACATATCGATCCCAGCAAAACTCGCCTCTCCAAAATGACGAAAACACCCCTGCTGATCCTCCTCATCGCCGCCGCCGCCCTCCTCCCATCCCCTTCTCTCGCCGAAGTCAAAACCCTAAAAATCACCAACGACGCCCGACCCATGATCCTTTTCGAGAAATTCGGGTTCACCCACACCGGCACCGTTTCTATATCCGTCTCCGCCGTCTCCGTCACCTCCACCCTCTCCCAACCCGACCCGTCTCATCTCGGATTCTTTCTCCTATCCGAAGAATCCCTCATTCAAGTCCTCTTAGAGCTCCAACAAAACCCTAATTTCTGCGTCGTCGATTCACATTACATCAATCGCTTGTTCACATTTCGTGATCTCTCTCCGCCTCCTCACTCTTCGTTTAACAAATCGTATCCGGTGAGTTCTCCGAATGAGTATAGTTTATTTTTCGCCAATTGCGCACCCGAAAGCCTGGTTAATATGGATGTCAGGACAGAAGTTTATAATTTGGATGATGGTGGGAGTACTAAGGATTATTTGTCTGCAGGTTTAACTCAGTTGCCCTCGCTTTACACGTTTTTTTCCATTGTTTATGTTGCGTTTCTCGGGTTTTGGTGCTTGAATTGTGTTAGGAATAAGAGATCCGTCCATCGGATTCATTTACTTATGGGGGGATTACTT
The DNA here is from genome assembly GCA_008931105.1 of Oenanthe javanica. Classification (NCBI taxonomy): domain Eukaryota; kingdom Viridiplantae; phylum Streptophyta; class Magnoliopsida; order Apiales; family Apiaceae; genus Oenanthe; species Oenanthe javanica. The sequence goes on from QRFB01019543.1 coordinate 6,149, forward strand.
GTCATGAAAGCGTTGAATTTGATTTGTGCTGCTGAGGATAAGCATTATGTTAAGGTTACGGGGACACCTCACGGTTGGGATGTTTTGTTTTATATTTTTCAGTTTATTAGGGTTGTGTTGTTGTTTACGGTGATTGTGTTGATTGGGACGGGGTGGTCGTTTTTGAAGCCGTTTTTGCAGGAGAAGGAGAAGAAGGTGTTGATGATTGTGATTCCGCTCCAGGTTTTGGCTAATATTGCTTCCATTGTTATTGGGGAAACTGGGCCGTTTATTAAGGATTGGGTTACTTGGAATCAGGTGTTTTTGTTGGTGGATATTATATGTTGTTGTGCCATTATTTTCCCAATCGTATGGTCGATTAGGTCTTTGAGGGAGACGTCCAAGACGGATGGGAAAGCGGCAAGGAATTTGGCGAAATTGACACTGTTTAGACAGTTTTACATCGTCGTGATTGCTTACTTGTACTTTACGAGGATTGTTGTTTTTGCACTTAGGACGATTGCGGCGTACAAGTACCAGTGGGTGTCATATGCAGCTGAGGAAGTTGCTAGTTTTGCGTTTTATATGGTCATGTTCTATATGTTCAGGCCCGTTGAGAAGAATGAGTACTTTGTTCTTGACGACGAGGAGGAGGAAGCAGCNATCCAAGACGGATGGGAAAGCGGCAAGGAATTTGGCGAAATTGACACTGTTTAGACAGTTTTACATTGTCGTGATTGCTTACTTGTACTTTACGAGGATTGTTGTTTTTGCACTTAGGACGATTGCGGCGTACAAGTACCAGTGGGTGTCATATGCAGCTGAGGAAGTTGCTAGTTTTGCGTTTTATATGGTCATGTTCTATATGTTCAGGCCCGTTGAGAAGAATGAGTACTTTGTTCTTGACGACGAGGAGGAGGAAGCAGCTGAGATGGCTCTGAGGGATGAAGAATTTGAGCTTTGAGCTTCTAGGGGTCGAATCACGATCTTTGGTTTGTCTTTTTATTTCTTTTATACTACCTACTTGGTGAATTAGTATGAGTTGTTGGTTAAACTTTTAAGTAGCTTTATTTGACATTACTGTTTTACGCTGTTTCTTTTGATTTTGTCAATTAACGTCATCGTCACTGAAACAGTTGTTGTGTTTTGGATTGTGAATCTACTGTCCTTTTGTCTGTGTGCAATGCAGGTAGTTGATTCACTTAGAACTGCCGATGATGGTTCTTGTTTAGTATAAATATGTTGTTTCTCATTGCATTTAACTTTGTGGGTTCCACGGCGAGGATTCACATTTATCTGCGGGTTCTCTTTCTTGATATACTTTTGGTTGCATTCATGTCGGNTTAAGTAGCTTTATTTGACATTACTGTTTTATGCTGTTTCTTTTGATTTTGTCAATTAACGTCATCGTCACTGAAACAGTTGTTGTGTTTTGGATTGTGAATCTACTGTCCTTTTGTCTGTGCAATGCAGGTAGTTGATTCACTTAGAACTGCCGATGATGGTTCTTGTTTAGTATAAATATGTTGTTTCTCATTGCATTTAACTTTGTGGGTTCCACGGCGAGGATTCTCATTTATCTGCGGGTTCTCTTTCTTGATATACTTTTGGTTGCATTCATGTCGGGCTTACATTTTTTAGTTCAGTATTCAGGGATAACGGAATGACATATGGTATTTATGGTGTCCTGTCTGTTTTGCACAGTGTTGCATGTTTCGTGGGTCAGCCTATGGAACCGCGATCTAGTTCCCTCGTTCCGGAACACGATTCTTTTTCGATCCGGATCGCTCGGGGTCACGCTCCAATTCGCCAAATTCGGCGATCCCCCTTTTAACTCCGACAATCATTATGTAAAAAGGAGAAAGAATAAAAAAAAGGAAGATAACTTGATACCATCTAGATTGAAATTAATTTTGAAACATAAATTTGAAAACGAATAAAAACATGGAAGAGAAGACACACAAGGCATGCCTCGTTTACTTGAACATATTTGAATCCCCTTAATATTATGTCTAGTAACTTTGAAATTTTACATATCCCGATTAATTTACTTATATATTTTAGTTATAAAACAATAACTAAAACATAGATACAATAGCAAATATACATAATGCTTTCTAAAAAAATAACTATAAAAGGGATCCTCATATCGACCCGTGTATCCGATTCGCGGGTCACCGTACCCGATTCATAGAAACTACAGTTTCACGTACCCGATCCCGTACCAGGTACCCGAATGACCCGTGAACCATGCAACATTGGTTTTGCATGTGTAGTTGCGCTTATGTATTGTAAATATAGCTATTATTGCAAAAAGCAACCTTTTCTGTTAATATTTCTCAAGGCAAAATTATGCAAAAAAAATGCTTGTAGAATCTTGTGGTTTATTAATGCCGAGTGCCAACAAGAAGACATATTTAAACGCAATAAATACAATCTCCTTCCTGTAGTTCTTTTCTTGTTTTATTTTACAATGGGCAAAGTTGCTAAGTACTAGTAGTCTACATTAAAGTTTTGTTCTCTTAGTATTTGCGGGTTGCATCCCAGAGCTTTGTACAATTTAGAACTTTAAATAAATGCAATTTGCACCCCAAAAATTCAGAACCTGCCAACTATTACTCAAGTTGTCCAGATTACTATCATCAATCTTACTTAAACCGTAATTAGCACACTCTCTACAACATTATTAAGAACACTGATCAGAAGCCAGTTATTAAATTGAAAAGTTTTATTTAAAAAACAATTAAATCGGGAGATGGGTATTTCTAATCTTCTTCATGTTGACCTAGGAAATTCAATCGTGTCTTTCATAATACTTTAATCATGTAATATTTTGTGCATATGTCATATGTGGATGACACACACACACACATATTGTTGTTGTTGAGGAAGCTGTTGGAGGAGTATTTTGCGCAAATATGAGGGTTTATGATTGAAACTGGTTTATTTAGGATTCCAGGTAATGTACTTGTGTGTGTCTGAAGATATATATTTATATGTTTTTTTTTGCCTTTTGAATTGAGTTTGGAAATCTATCAGTGTTAGTTGTGCTATTGTAATGGGTTTGAAATTTATAGATTAAAGTATGTGTATTTTCAGCCATGGAAATTCAGTGGGAAAAGATAACTTCTATTTCTAACGTAGCTTTTAAAATGATCATGTTAACAAAATGTTTGGACAGAATCATGAGCTATCTTGATGTTTTGAATCTTTTGATACTCTAGTTTACGTATTAGACTAATGGTGAATACTTGGGGTTGAAAGTAATTGGTTCAAGTAGTTTTTATTTTGAAATATATTTATGTTTATTTTAATATATTATAACTTAAACGTTATTATGTGGTCATGTTAATAATTAATTTGGGCGAAGTTCAATAGAGACCACTATTAAATTGGAGACAATATATGCCCAATGTCTCTAATTAAATAGTGGTTCAGTGGTCTGCAATGAACTTTTTCCAATACATTNTATATATAGATAGATAGATATTAGTTTATATCCCATGCGATATACTGATTGAATTATTTTAATATTTTTTTTATATAATTTAAATATAATTTTATTTTTATAATAGTAATTTAAATTTTATTTAATGTTATATGTATATATTTTATATAATTTTTTGTATTTTAATAGTATAATGTTTGTGTATTTTGTTTAGAGATGTGTTTTATTTAAGAGATTATATTAATGTGAGATGTATTTTAGTTAGGAGATTAGTATTTAAAAATTAGGCTCAATAATAATTATCCGGCCCAAATTAATGTGAGATATATTTTAGTTAGGAGATTATTGTTTAAAAATTAGGCTCAAATGCCCAATAATAATTATTCGGTCCAAATACCAATCAAGGACTAACAAACTTTTAATCGGATGAGCTGTGTATATACATGCATGTATATATTTGTTTTTTTCTCAGTTTCATTCAATTCGAGTATATCCTTAATAAGATATATGATTTTGATTAGTTGTTAATTTAATGTGATTATGTTATGTGGTTATGTAAATCTAATTTAGAAGTTTTATTCAATTTTTTAGTCAAAAATTTTGGTTGATTGGTTCAATGTTAATCGGAGTAGTAAAATAGAGAGATGGAGTTTGAATTTGCTCAATTTTATACATTTTATAGAAAATGTATGAAATTAGTTTACCCATATTTTGACCCTAAATCATTTTTTATTCAAACCAAATTTAAACTATATTTAATTAAATATGGGTTAAATATGGATTCATGTCAAGACCCAACCCAAATCCATTTTCTGACAGGCCTAGTTTCAACCTGTGAGACTGTGAGTTATAATTAAAGGACCAAATGGCCCCTTTCTATTCCTTCTCTACCTCAATTGACTAAAAACTAGGACCGGGCGGCCCCTATCCCTTCCTTCTCTACCTCAATTTAAGCCGATTTTTGGCCTCTTGTTGACTCTTTTAGAGTCTGATTTATATCCCATTTTGCAACCATTATCCATTCCTTCTCTACCATTATTACGAACTTAACTGTGGTCATCTCCATTCGAAGTGCTTATTATTATCTAAGTTGCATTCTAGACAATCACAGTCAGATTTTCTCCTCTTGCAGAGGTCGTGTAATAGTAGCATGCAAATCCAACAAGGAACGAAATCTTTCATAGTACGGTAAAATTCAATGCGTGAATTTTTTTAAATTATTCAAATTCAGCATGTTTTTAAATATCATCCGCCTTTAATAGATTATCTATAATTCATACTCCCTCCGTCCCAACCAATTCTTTACACTTTCCTTTTTGGGACGTCCCACCCAATTCTTTACATTACTAAAAATAGTAACTTTTAACAATAAATATATTATTACATCCACTACTTCACTCCACTTTTTCAACACTTTACACTATTACACCCACTACTTCATTTATTTTAACAATAAAATCACTATTACACCCACTATCCTTGGTCTCCGTGCCCGGACCAAATGTAAACATTTGGCCGGGACGGAGGGAGTATTAAATATTAATTGATTTTAAAAGATTGTTTAAAATTTAAATTGAATATCCCAAATGTTTTAAAATTGTATTGAATATCATCATATTTTGTAAATGTATTGAATATCATTATATTTTGTTACATTTTCTGGTTGAACATGTCTAGATTTTAATGAATTTTTTCAAATTAAAATTAAATTAAATATTTCAAAATTTTAAAATTTATGAAATCTAGATTGAATACAGATGTCAACGATCAAACTTTACGCAAAATTTAGTGAACAATGCAAATATTAATATTTTGGAATCTTATCAAATATTTTGGGAATTTCTACCCTTTTCTGAAAAATTTGGGCTTTTGTTAGGTTTTTCGAAAATGTTTCTTGTAGAGTTAGATTGGGTCGGATTTTACCTTAAAAATGAAGTTAGCTAAAAATTATGATTTCGGTCTCAACTTTTGAATTTTTGCGACTATATTTTTTTAAAACCGGATTAGATGTACTTTTTAATGTTTGGATGGTTTGTGCATTTATAAATAAATAAAAGCAAGAGATTCCTTAAAATTTTTAATTTTGATCCGGATTTTTGCGGATCAAATTTTTTCCCCAGAACTTTTCAAATTAAATTGAATCAACATTTCAAGTTCAGAGTTTTTATGGATATCTGGAAGCACACATCACATGTGTAATTTAATTTATACATAAGCATTTCTTTGATCTATGATGTTTTCACTTTTCAGTTTTTTTAGTACCTGAGCTTAATATGTACTGTATCATTTAACAAAAGCTTCACATGCTACATATTCTAATTTTTAACTGATCTCGCATAGTTCCCCGTTTACCCTATCTAATTTATAAGTCGAAAAATATACATATTTTTTAATTTATAAATAATTTTTTCTCAAAAATGTGATAATTAAAAAAAACACATGTACCCTTTTCTGGTATATCTAGCATTCTTTGGCTAGACTACGCTTAATAGCTTCATTGATGTGTCTCTCTTCCATTGTGTGTGTTGGATTTGAATTTAATGAAATCTTCATCCTTTATTCAAAAAAACATATACGGAGTATATTTTTATGGTCATATAGGACTTGAGAAATGATGAAACTTGGACGGACATGCATGCTTAAAGATGTTGTTGCACGCTTGTAAAAAAAAAGGATGTTGTACAACACTCGAATTTTCTCAATTTATTAAACAGTTAAATGCACAGTAACTTAGATACACCATGAAACCCGCCGAATTTAGTGCCTTCAACTCAGGAATGCCATTCAAGAGAAGTCAATCACCATACTTGAATATTTTACCTAGAAATCTCAAATTTTATCTGGGGGTTGAAATCCAATAGCTCTACACTGGCATATGAAACTGAAACATTTTAGCATACGAATTTGCATGCCAAAAACAAGTACTGTAAATTTTATCGCTTTGCTAGCTCAAAATTAGGTGTTGGCAGGGATAACGAACAGATAATAAATACACAGACGCACTTAATGATGAAAAAGTTAAGTGCCATTATTATCATCTTCAACTTTCTTCACATACTTGTTAATGGATCCGACCTAGAAACTGAATCACAAGTGCAGCATCATAAAAAACATCTGCGACCTCAGACAGGACCTCGTCATCAACATCGGCCACTTCAAACAAAACCGCTACCTCAACCAGGACTGCAACCTCGGCCTCTGCCAATTCCAACACCACGGCCAACACAACCGCTACCTTATAAAGGGCCAGAATCCCAGCCTCTGCCAATTCCAACACAGCCGCTACCTCGTAAAGGGCATCATAGAGGGCGGAAACCCCAACAACCCCTGCCAACCCAACCGCTACCTCATAAAGGGCCAGAACCCCAGCCTCTGCCAATTCCAACACAACCGCTACCTCGTAAATGGCTGGAACCCCATCCTCTGCCTATTCCAACACAACCGCTACCTCATCTACAAGTGCCAAATCAAGATCCACCGAAGCTAATTCCAACACCAGGGCAAACACAACCGCAACTGCCTCTTCAAGGAAACTCCTTAAGAGATATGTACAATGCAATGAATTCATCAAAGCCTCAAGCTTATCTCGCTGCTCACAATGCATTCAGGGCAAAGATGGGCGTGCCACCATTGCAATGGGACAAAAAGCTAGAAGACTATGCAAGCGAATATGGACACAAACGTGCTGCAGATTGTCGTTTGCAGCATTCGTATGGCCCTTACGGAGAGAATTTATTTTGGGAGCTCTATGAAGAGAGCAGTCCAGAACAAATTGTGAAAAGCTTGACAGATGAGCAACAAAATTATGACCTTTCGAAGGGGGAGTGCAAATGTAAACAAGAAACACGTAAATGCATGTGTGGCCATTTCACTGCTATTATTTGGAAGACCACAGAAAGGGTCGGGTGCGCAGAAGTTACATGTGAAGCTGAGAAGGGTAAACTAGTTGTTTGTTCCTATGATCCACCAGGTAATGTCATTGGCCAGGATCCACTTCATACACAATGAAACGTGAGACTGCAGTTCCTGCCGGCTCTGATTGAGAAGAGAAGTTTTTTTGCGGATGAGCAATTAAGATCGAATTGCATTAGTAGATAAGTTGTCTGTTAAATATGTGTATAAATGAATATATGTATGAATGTTTGTGTGTAAAAGGGATCATGGGATCATTGACGTGTATCATCCGAAATTTAGTCAGGATGAATGTGGATATCTCTTTAGTCTTTAGTAGTACAGTTTTAGATAACTATATGCTTTTTGATTTTTCAGCTCAGGTATCTTGCCGAATATATTTTGATGACATTGTTAATAACTATTACAACTCTGTTGTATGTGTTTGTGCCAAGTGGATCCGATGCCAAATTTCTACGGAAAACATAACAGCTAAAATCAGTGCCGATAAATGAAATCATAATGTAAACTGATTCCCCGAACATAGTTAGACAGACAGCAGTAAAGTAGGCAATCATGATACAACTACAGACATTTGTGCTTACAAACTCAGGTTGTACAGTCATAAGCTCAATATTCAGAAGATATCTCATTTGTAAGCAACCAAATAGCTTAATTTGCATCATATAAATTCGTCAAGGTGTCCTAGCCAAGACTGTCGTGAAGATTTAACAAAGTTCGCCTTTGAACTCAGGTCAAACCTCATTTGTACTATAGGTGTTTTCTTACTCTAGCAGGGAGTATATTCAAGTTCTCACTGCAGAGGTTTCCCCCTAACTAGGCCACATAAGTCATAACAATTAGGCCCTTTTTATTTGTTTGCTTGCTTGATTAATTAATAGGGTGATAATATTGATGCTTAAAATTATAGAAAAGAACTAATCTGAAGAGAATACTGTTGTCTGGATCTGGTAAGCTTTTGTGAAGAAGGCAGGCCAGCAAAGGTATGTAGACATAATGCTGCTTATAGTTGAAGCTCCAATTAGCATGTTCATCACGACAATCTGCAGCTGGATAGCCTCTGTAGGGGAAGCTCCTCCCATTATAAGGCCAGTCATTGCACCGGGAAGTGAAATGAGACCCACAGTTTTGGCATTGTCTAGCACTGGTGATAACGCTATCACCAAAGACCTTTTCACCTGCTGAAGTGTAGCTTGGCGAGGCGTTGCGCCAAGTGCCAATGCAGTTTCCACCTAAAAATGCAAAGCTATTTGAATTTGTTCACAAAAGTCCAGAACCTCAAGGCCCATCAACAAGACNAAAAAAAAAAATTTAATATTTAGTTTAAAATTTTAATACCATATCTTATTTTTAAAATAAAAAATAAATTATTTATTTTCAAAAAAAGTATATATATTTTCTGAAAAAGAGAATTAAGAAATCTCAAACACTTCTCACGTAAGTGAAAGATACCTTTTTTAGGAACAACTTCAAGATATTCGGACCAGAAAAACCTAAAATAATATGTGCATATGTGGGAAAGGTTCTATGTTGAGTTGCCTTTCCGAATCAAACAGTGGCTGTGGCTTCCAAGTATCAACACTTCCAACGAAATTTTACTCTACATTCCACATCGTTTAATCAGAAAATTTATATTTATCATTTTAAAAATAAATATTTATTTGTATGATAATTAGATATCCACATCGTTTAATCAGAAAATTTATATTTATCATTTTAAAAAATATATTTATTTGTATGATAATTAGATATCTACTTCATATTCTAAAATAAATAAATTATCTTACACATCTCGCTCACCTTATCTTTCGTTAAATTTTACACTTTACAACCGGATATAACTAAAATCAACATCAAAGGTAACTACGAGTAACTTCAATTTAAAAAAAAAACAGTTGCATTCAGTCACAAATCATATATAAAAAAATTGTATTCGGTTATTTTTAGTTACAAACCATATTTTTACAAAAAAAATTACAAATTAATAAAATTCCAAAAAGTTTAAAAAATANTTTAAAAAAACAGTTGCATTCAGTCACAAATCTTATATTAAAAAATTGTATTCGGTTATTTTTAGTTACAAACCATATTTTTATATAAAAAAATACAAATTAATAAAATTCCAAAAAGTTAAAAAAATAATATTTTTAATAATTACCCTTATATCTTTACTATCAGCGCTGAATGTACTTAGGTTGCGAGGATGCTGCATCCCCACTCAATTTATTATTATTATTTTTAAATAGAAAATAATAATTTTAAAAATATCATTGCATAATTGATTTTTCGGAACCGTTCGAAATCTTTGACTTGTAAATGTCATTATTCTATTTTGAGATTTAATTCAAAATTTCAACTTTGTTAATAAAACGTTATCAAACTTTGAAGTATAGTGGTGTTACTTAGAAATCAAAATTTTTGAAGGATATCGAACAGTACCATGATACATTAGGATTATTTCATAAAAAAATTAATAATTGGTTGATAGGATATTCATAAAATATAATAAATTTAGTTGATATCAAAAATATTATACTAAAATCTTAAAATATGGCATACGAATTTTAGAAGAATGTTATTAAAATAGATTAATTTTCATATTATATATAATAAATTTAAATAATCGTGTTAATATTTATCTTGCTGTTTTTTCATTGCATGTATATAAAGCAACCCCACTAAACAAAAACCCAATGCCTGACGAGTAACGAATCAACCACAGACGCACTTATGATTAAAAATGTTACTATAAAATTATTTATACGATTCGATCCGACTTTTAATTTGATAACCGCGTGGAACAGCCCATATCCTAATTCCTGAAGCTACACGGCTGCACCTTGAGGCTTGGTAGAATAGTATACAGTAACAACCAAAAAATTGTGGGATATTCTATTAGGTTGTGATTCGTACAAATTAGATGTTGGTGTGATTGCCTATTTTGGAATTTTCTAATTGTTTTGCTTACATGGATTCCAATAATAAAGAGGTTCAAATAGCCGTGACATGCACCTGCATTAATTTTTGAACATCCGCATCGGTGCTCTGGCATAGTAATGTCGGGTTTATTATATTAGTTAACTCGAATCCGACATGAATCCGAAATCAGGCCCGGCCCTGACGAGGTAAGGGGTCGACAGCTCGGGGCTAAAAAAATTTGGGATACATTTTTCAAAGAAAAAATTTAGTATATATATATCTTACTTATTTAAAAAAATTACAAAGTCAATAATATTCGTAAAATATAAATTAATAATTGGAATATAAAACTAAAAAGGGTTAAGGAGCGAAAATATCTTTCTGGTTTAGCATAGGGGCGGATAAATCCCTGTAGTTTAATAAGGCTCAAATAAACCTTTCAAATTAAAATTAATGGTTCAATATAACCCCTCTAGTTAGTTTTTCTTAACTATGATTAGAAATATTTTTAAATATCTAATTACATTAATATAAATATATATACATACATATATCTTATATTATTAATTTTTTATTAATAACATTATTATTTATAAATTAATATATTTTTATATAATTGATTTTTATTAAATAATTCTATAAAATAATAAATAAGTTGTTAACCAATATTAATGTATGTATATACTTTTTTTTATTACTTAACTATTAATTTTTGACATTTAAACATTTACACATTAGTTTGTATTTTATTTTTAAATTTTACTTACTCGATGAATATTTATATTTTTTTAATAATTAACTAAATATGAGTGATATTTTAATATTAAATTATAATACATACAAATACACACTTACTTACTTACATACATACATAGATATATATAGATAAATATGCACAATTTCTTACATTTCGTATAATGTACGAATTTGTTTTTAATATTTATTATTTTTACTTTAATATTTTATACGAGTTAGTGTTTAAAAGAGATAAAATTTATATGTTTTATTTAAAGATAAATTTTAATTAGAATAATTTTTTTGATATACTTTTTCGTGTAAAAATATTGTTACAATATACATGAATATTAACGTCATAATATTAAAATTAGAATATTTTGATATATTTTTAAAATATTAATGTCACAATATACATGAATATAGTAATTTTCTAACAATATTTAAGAAAAACTAACTAGATTTACTATGATTTAGTGAGAATTTTACTATGATTTATATGATATTACCTAAAAAACAATTATCTGGCTGTGAAAAGATCAAAAAATGAGTTGATAAATGAAAATAGTCACAAATGAATTATGCCTAAATTTGTTATCGAAAAAGTAAGCAAATTTGATAAAATTTTGGTGGAAATAAGTGAAAAATTTGAAAAACTTTACCTAACATTTTGTTATATCATATGTTTTTTTTATAGTTATGGTGGAAAAAAAAATTTAGGGGGTCCATTTAAAATTTTCACCCCCCGGGTCTCGGATATGTCAGGAACGACCCTGCCCGAAATGAGTTAAAATTTCAATCCAAACCCGACTTGTTATATACCTGATCAACTCGAAAATGACTTGTTTTGATTCGAAAATTATAAAAAATTAATTATTTTATTATATATAATTATTTCTAATATATTAAATAATATATAATACTAATTTTGTGAGATCATATTTGAATATAATTATTTAAATAATATGTAAATATATCAGAAATTTATATTTTTTACCATATAAATTTATATATATTATATATATGAAAATTTCGGATCAAATTCAGGTACTTTGAGGCACCCCAAACCCAAATGGATAAAATATTTGCTCAACTCGAACCCAGCCTGAAATCCAAAACCCCAATCCTCATCCGTATTTTTCATGCCGAATTCGTGTTGTGTGAGATTTTGCCACTTCTTCCCGGGCCTCCGTGCGTTGGTCATTTCAGTTTTTCCAAATTACGTCAAACTCATTTTTACGTGGATCATCAATATAACTCTCTTCCTCCTACGCCATGCGCCCGTAACGTCTTTTTAAATCTTTTTCATTGGATATATATTTTTCATTCACAGCCCACAGGGGGGCATATTTTGATTTAAACCGAGTTGTATTGAATTAAATTAAGATTTGTGATTTTTATGACAACTTTAAAAAAATTAATCAAATAATTAATAAGAGTACTAATGGAATATTATAATAATATTTAATTTATTAATATTATTATATTATATTTTATAAAAATTAATCAATCAAATTGAATTTTTTTAGAACCATAGTAATAAACACATAATAAGGATATCAACTTAGCAAAAAAAATGAAAATAAGGATATCACATTTTGTCCATGACTAATAAATTATTAATTTTCATTGATGGGGCTACCATACATGTCTCGTAGGAAATTAGTCACAAAAGTTGGCAAATTTATAATTATTTATTCATATTCGGTTTTAATTTGAATTAAAATTTTAATATTTATTCAGATTTGACTCGATCAATTTATAATTACTTGTTTAAAATTGGTTTAAATTTAAATTTTAATATTTATTCAAATTTTACTCGAGTTTGTATATCAATATTTATATTCAATTCAGATAAATACTGAATACCAGTTTTAATATATTCGAATTCGAATGTAGTAATTTTATAAAATTAAGAATATTTAAATAATTATTCCCTAAAAATTAAAATATAATCATTTAGTAGAATAGTATTTTAATACAAATATTATATGTTGTATATAATTATTGAAAGGCATATGTTTAGAAGCCTATTTGTTTAGCGAGATGACAACTCAACTCAAGCATAGATAATTTGTAAGTAAATATATTATCTGTCACAGAAATCTTCAGCAGGTATTATCTGACAAGAAAAAGAAGATCAAAGTCAATCTACAGACTTGAAGCAGTACTNAGAATATTTAAATAATTATTCCCTAAAAATTAAAATATAATCATTTAGTAGAATAGTATTTTAATACAAATATTATATGTTGTATATAATTATTGAAAGGCATATGTTTAGAAGCCTATTTGTTTAGCGAGATGACAACTCAACTCAAGCA
>QRFB01019544.1:0-19463 GCA_008931105.1 Oenanthe javanica
AAGTTTACTTCTTATTTTTACTTCTGTTGTTCATTGCATATTACATACTCTAAACAGTTAGAAACAAACTCATTCTATATTCAAAGAATTGATAATTTGGAAGAGTTTGTATTTACCCCCCCTACAAACTCCTTGTATATGCTAAGGCAAATAACAGTTGGAGTTATAACATAACAGTAGCCAACTAACAATAGAGATATAACTAATTTTGTTCTAAAACATCTCCAACCTTAAACTTTAAACCCTCTAGAACTTGTTATAGATACTATAAAACTCTCTGATGCATTAAGAATTTCACCTATCATTATTAATAGTAATGCAAAATGTACTCCAATTGGAGCAAACCGTCCAACCAAAACATGTTATTAGCCATTTAGTTGACAAGGACAAAAACAAGATTTTCTCTTCTTCTGATAAAAAATTACAATCAAGATCATCGGAATCAGCATATACATTGTCGAAGATTCCCAGACACTCTCTGCCGTTTAAATTATTTCAGCCACCTTCTAATGTTTCTTCTTCTCTCAGGTACCAAATGGGCTCTTCATTCTCATACTAAAAATTCAAACTTTGTATCTCATTATACCATTAATCCACTTCAATCTTATGTTGCTTTGCCCCATATCACTTTTGACCCTAACAAATTATTTCTCTTCCTGTTTTTACTATTTTATTAAATAGAAAAATTACCCGATATGTGTTATGTGAATTGTTGTAATTATATTTAATATTTTTAATTAATTTGGAAGTTTTTATTTATTCAATTTGACCGCTTTGACTATTATAAAATCATACCGAGTAAATCTAGAATTTTTTATAAAAAAATTTACACCACTAAAATAGTTAGATATTAACATTCGTATGGTCGGATCGTCAAAAACAAATTTTAAAAAAGAGAATCAACATTCGTCACAAGACTAATTAAAGGGAAGACATAGTTTGATCACTTTGACTACTATAAAATCATACCGAATAAATATGGAATTTTTTTAAAAAAATTTTACACCACTAAAATAATCAGATATTAACATCCGTACGGTTGGATCGTCTAAAAAGAAATTTAAAAAAATAAATTCAGCATTCAGCACAACACTAGTTATAGAGAAAGTCTAGTTTGACCGGTTTGACTAGTATAAAATCACATAGAATAAAACTGAAAATTCTTTAAAAAAAATGGGCACCACTAAAATAGTCAGATATTAACATCCGTACGGTTGGATCGTCGAAAAAGAAATTTAAAAAAATAGATTCAGCATTCAGCACAACACTAGTTATAGAGAACGTCTCGTTTGACCGGTTTGACTAGTATAAAATCACATAGAATAAAACTGAAATTTTTTTAAAAAAATTGGCGCCACTAAAATAGTCAGATATTAACATCCGTACAGTTGGATCGTCAGAAAAGAAATTTAAAAAAATAAATTCAGCATTCAGCACAACACTAGTTATAGAGAACATCTAGTTTGACCGGTTTGACTAGTATAAAATCACATAGAATAAAACTGAAAATTTTAAAAAAAAATTGGCACCACTAAAATAGTCAGATATTAACATCCGTACGGTTGGATCGTCGGAAAAGAAATTTAAAAAAATAGATTCAACATTCAGCACAATACTAGTTACGGAGAAAGTCTAGTTTGACCGGTTTGATTAGTATATAATCACATTGAAAAAACTGAATTATTTTAAAAAAAAATTGGCACCACTAAAATAGTCAGATATTAACATCCGTACGATTGGATCGTCGAAAAAGAAATTTAAAAAAATAGATTCAGCATTTAGCACAACATTAGTTAGAGAGAAAGTCTCGTTTGACCGTTTTGACTAGTATAAAATCACATAAAATAAAAATGAATTTTTTAAAAAAAAAATTGGCATCACTAAAATAGTCAGATATTAACATCCGTACGGTTGGATCGTCGAAAAAGAATTAAGAAAATAGATTCAGCATTCAGCACAACATTAGTTAGAGAGAAAGTCTCGTTTGACCGGTTTGACTAGTATAAAATCACATAAAATAAAACTGAATTTTTTTAAAAAAAAAATTGGCATCACTAAAATAGTCAGATATTAACATCCGTACGGTTGGATCGTCGAAAAAGAAATTTAAAAAAATAGATTCAGCATTCAGCACAACACTAGTTACAGAGAAAGTCTCGTTTGACCGGTTTGACTAGTATAAAATCACATAGAATAAAACTGAAATTTTTTTAAAAAAAATTGGCACCACTAAAATAGTCAGATATTAACATCCGTACGGTTGGATCGTCGAAAAAGAAATTTAAAAAAATAGATTCAGCATTCAGCACAACATTAGTTATAGAGAAAGTCTTGTTTGACCGGTTTGACTAGAATAAAATCACATAAAATAAAACTGATTTTTTTAAAAAAAAATGAGCACCACTAAAATAGTCAGATATTAACATCTGTACAGTTGGATCGTCGAAAAAGAAATTTAAAAAAATAGATTCAGCATTCAGCACAACACTAGTTATAGAGAAAGTCTAGTTTGACCGGTTTGACTAGTATAAAATCACATAGAATAAAACTGATTTTTTTTTAAAAAAAAATTAGCACCACTAAAATAGTCAGATATTAACATCCGTATGGTTGGATCGTCGAAAATAAATTTTAAAAAATTGATTTAGCAATCAGTTATACTAATTATTATATAAAGACTAGAAAATACAAAGGCAACACTAAACAACCAAATGCAACGCTACCATATTAAATGCAACGCTTGTAATGGGGACCACATGCCACGTCAGCATGAGAACGTCAGCATATGTGGGCCCCACAACTGCCACGTCAGCGTGGGTCCCACTGCCACGTCAGTAGTGGTGGCCCCCACACTGCCACGTCAGCATGGTCCCCACTGCCACGCCAGCAGTGGTGGGCCCCAACTGCCACGTCAGCATGAGCCCCACTTCCACGTCAGCGTGGGTCTCACTGCCACGTTAGCATTGGTGGCCCACTGGTGGGCCCCGCCAGCCACGTCAGCATGGGTCTCACTGCCACGTCAGCCGTGGTGGGCCCCCCACTGCCACGTCACTAATTATAAAAAAAAATAGCTAATGCAACACCATTCGTTAATGTTGCATTCACTACAACACCGTGAGTAATATGCAACACAAAGTTTTATCTAATGCAATACTATTTTAGCAGTGTTGCAAAAGAGCCAAAAATTCAGAGCTACCGCAACGTTTTCAGTGCAACGCTTTCTAAAAACATTGCCTATGAGCACTTATGGCGTAGTGTAAGTCTCTCGGCGCCCTCCCTCTTTTTGTCTAATTCACTTCCTTTTTTCTCTTAGAATTATGTATAATTACAATAAAGATAAATAATACACCTATTGATTATAAAGGAGAATTTGAGAATTATCTCTTTGCTACTTTCATTTTTTTTGGGGGGTAAAAGAGGAAGTTTTAGTTGAATTAAACTAAATGCTTTTTAGTTGTTAATGTTATTCTTGTTTTGTTTTGTTAAGTTTTTTTTAGTATTGTACAGTTTTCCAATACAGAGAACTCATTTATAACTTTCACTACAAATAATTCTCATTAAGATAAATACACTCATATTAATCCTCAGAAGTTGAAAGCTGTTATTGCATGATTTTCACAAATTAGGTGTCAGCAGTAGTCTGTTTGATACTTATTGTAATATAATTTATTTAAAATGGTTTTCTTTCAAATTACTTTAAATGCTTAAGTAGCTTTTCTAGATTTCAATTTCAAAGAAAAAAATGTTGAATTATTTATTTTAATATTTTTGAAATTACATTATAATTGTAAAGTTATGATATAAATAAAATTTAAAATAAATGTTATATGTAAATCAACATGCCCAATATACTTGTCAATGTAACTCTTCAGATTTGTTCTGAATTTTAATTTTTAAAGAAAAATTATTAAAAATATTTTTTTAAATATTTTTAACTATATTTATTGTTATTAAAATCATAGTATTTATAAAACTTTTAAAAAATATCTTTTCCATACAATTTGGATTTGGTATTATGAGACTTAACATCCATGATCCATGCAGAGTTGTGATAGTTTTTTTTAAATCATTTTTATATCCATATTCATATGACTTTAGCGCAAACTTGATTATGTACCGTCAACATGTTAGATTTATTGTGTTTTCGGTGATTATTGTTTGTTACATATTTTTTTCGTCAAAAATGAATGATCAAACTAAAATAATGCATGTTTGAAAATTTTAATACTATGATTTTTTCTCTTGTGTACAGTCATAATAGATTGAACAATATTATTAAAAAAGGGAAATACTTTAAATAAAAATTGTAATTAGATGAAGCTAAAATGATATATTATACACATATAAATGTTAATTACAAAACAATTAATGTATATTAATAAACATGAGATATGATATGGAATAATTAAGGAGACAAATATTAATTGCAAAACAATTAATATACATTGATAATATATGATATTAATATGTAATTATAAAATAAGGGTTAAATGGTCATTTCATATAATTAACTTATAATATATACATTGACAAAAAAACTTATAATATATATTTATTAGATATGGGTTAAATTGTTATTTTATACTATTAAATTTGATCATGTTGCCCTATTATATAATAGATATTCACAATTATGGTAACAATCAGATGAAAACTTTTTAGCGTGAGAACCGTGAAAACTTTTATTAAAATTTGTAAAACCATGATAAAAATGCAAAATAAATGTTTAGATTAACTTTTTATTATAGTTTTACAAATAAAATTATGGTTCTGCACTATTTTCTTCATTTTTTATTATGATTCTGCAGAATTTAGTAAAAGTTTTCACGGTTCTCACACTAAAAAGTTTACAGCGGAGTGTTGCCCAATTAATTATATATTATAAAAACTGTTGGACCAAATCAAGCATTCACTATGTAATTATTTGTCTTGCTGTAACATATTTTGTACTTCTGTATTAAGTTAGTGACTTAGATAATTCAATGTATTATTGTAGTTAGAAGTGTGATCAAATTGTATTTCCAAGTTGTAATTTAAAGTTAAAGAATAAAGTCTGTTATAAGATTCAAGTTGAATCATGTAACTAGACAAAGAAGGCTACTTGAAGAATAATGAATGCAGTCTGAAAATTCTTCTAAGGCAAACAGTTCATTCGAGAAGTCACTACATTCGAGAAGTCACAAATATGCAACTGGTCGAGAAGTCTCAAAACACTCATCGGCTCTGTATTCGATCGAGAAGTGTTCATTCGAGAAGTCAATGAACTAAATCCAATTGAGTAGTTTAAAAATGTCATACATTCGGGAAGTCCAGAATAACTAATTCGAGAAGTTAGCACAAGGAGCAATCGAGAAGTCATAAGGCTGAACCAATCGAGAAGTTTAAACTTCAAGTAACTGATCAAGAAGTTACAACATATAACTAATTGAGAAGTCACAACAAGTAACTGATCGAGAAGTCACAATAAGTAGCTGATCGAGAAGTCACAACAAACAACTGATCGAGAAATCACATCAAATAATTGATCGAGAAGTCTCAGCATGAACCTATTCGAGAAGTCAATCCTCATGACTTCTCGAAGAAAATTCAACAGAGTACTTGACTGCTTCAAAGAGCTAGTTTCAAGGAAAATTGCAGAAGAACAAGACAAATAATTTGCAGCTCTGTCATTACAGGGTCAGTCAAACCTGTGATGATAGAGACAAGTCTACAATAGAACTTGGAAGATACATAAGACAAATGACAGAAGAGATAAGTCTGAAAACAACAGACTGTCAACATAATGTGTTAGCTAGAAATAGATAGTAGTCAGATATAAAGTTATTTTTGTCTATTTCTAGTTTTAGCTTAACTGACTAGTGATAACATGTGCCAAAAGACATGTTGTCTATATAGCTTATGCACTGTCTCATTAGTTAGTAGTCTTTGAAATTATCAAGTGTATTCATACCTTGTATCTTCTAAAAACAAGTAGCTGAAATTCACACTGAATTTCAGATTGTAGAAAAGTTCAATTCTAATACAAATTAGATTGAAAATTATATTCAGTGTTTATTTTATTTTCTGCATTATGCTTCTGTAAACACTTGAATTGTTAAAGGTACATACACTAAACAAACAATTCACCAAAAACAAAGTCCATAAAAATTTGAAGTATACATCACCCCCTCTGTAAACTTCTGTTAACTCTAATTCCTAACAAATGGTATTAGAGCCAGGCTGTTAACATACATACAGTTTGAAGATCAAAATGAGTTCTCAGAAGCTGAGCAGTATAAAGATTCCTCCTTTTGACAGAGAAAACAACAACTTATGGAAACGAATGGCCCCTTTATGCCAGTAACACTGGTTCCTAAAACTACCGGTGGCTCTGAGGTAATTCCTGCAACATGGATACCCAAAGATCCATCTCAGTACACAGACATAGAGAAAGAGAAGGTGTCACTTGACAATAGTCTAATGCTCATACTAATAGAATCTCTAGACATTGTTATGTATAATAATATTGTCAACTGCACATCTGCAAAACATATATGGGAGATCATAGAGATTCTGTGTGAAGGAACTGAAGAGGTAAGGGACAACCAAAGACAACTTCTTGTATCACAGTATGAGGCTTTCATGTCAAAACCAAATGAAGGCATAACTGAAATGTTTGAAAGATTCAACAAACTCATCAATGACCTTCAACTCCATGAAAAGTACTATGAAACAAAGGAGAATAACATGAAGTTCTTGTTGACTCTCTCAAAATATTTGGAGCACAAAATCTCTGCAATTAGAGAAGGGAGTGATCTAACAAAACTTCCACTTGAAACCCTCTATGGAATTTTAAAGACATATGAACTGGAGTTCTATCAAAAGAAGACCATTTTAGCAAATAGAAGGAAGATGATAAATGTTTCAAATGCCTTGGTTGCAAATGAACCAACAAGAACTTAGAAGACTGGTACAAGTAAGAAATTGAAGATTGAAGAACTTGAAGAGCAGAAACAAGAAGAAAGGGACACTGTCAAGAGTGAATCAAGTGAAGAAGATTTCTATACCATTGAAGAACTTGAAGGAATGGACAATAAGACCATGGCCTTCATGGCAAAGAAATTTGGAAACTTAAGATTCAAGAAAAACAAAACTTTTAAACCAAAACCAAATTTCAAATCTTCTTGCAAAGGAAAGACTCCTACAAGAAGTAATACCAATGGAGGGTATAAAACTGGAACAGTTGATAGATTTAAAATAAGATGTTATAACTGCAATGAGCTTAGACACTTTGCAACATAGTGTAGAAAACCTAAAGCAATCAAGAAGGACAAAGATTACTTGGAACTGGAAGCCAAGTATGAGGCCCTCCTCAAAAATCAGATAGGAAAGGCCTACATAGTTGAAGAAAAATGATGGGATGATACAGATGAAGATGAGGAAGAGGAATATGGGAATCTGGCACTCATGACTAGCTCACATGATGGAGCATCATTCTCAAACACTCAGGTACCCTCATTAATCTCACTTGACATGTCAAATTCTCAGTATAAGAAAACTGTTGAATAATTGAGCATTGAAATGTCTAATATTCATACCAATATGACTGATGCATATGAGGAAAGTGCTAGGTTGCTAAAAGCTAATGATGAACTGACTGCTAAGAATGAAACCTTAGAATTGTCTTTGATGACTCTGGAAAACTTGAAACAAGAGAATGAGTATCTCAAGAACAAAGTTATTTGATCTGAGTAAATTGAAAAAAAAAATTAAAGAACAAATTTCTGAGAATGAATTGAAAATAAGATCTTATCAAAACTCATCTACTATTGTTCAAGAATTCCATGAGAAGCATCATGAAAATTTTAGGATTGGGATTGGTTTTGATTATGACACTCTTAAGAATAAGAAATCTGTTTTAACAAAAGACAAGAAAACTGAAACTCTTGGACATCCTCACATTTTGAAAAATGTTAAGGCACCAATTTTTAAGAAAACAACTGTTGAACTTGATGAAGTCAGTATGGTCATCAAACAACAGTTGAATAATGAGGATGAAATAACAACTAAGAGTGATGTGCCTTCTGTTGAAGTAGAAGAACTAGTAGTCAAGGCCAAGTCCATCCCTATTAAAATAGAATCAAAACAAAATGTCCAGAAAAATGACACCATGCATGCTAAGAAGAAAAGGAAAATAGAAATGGCAAGGTAGGCATTAACAAATACAATAACTATACACCTGTTCACAATGCTCCCGGGAAGATTTATAAAAACCGTGGATCAACAAATCACCTTACACATGTGTGCAAGAAATCTGTGGTCAATAATGCTGAATTTACATGTGGATATGTGAAATCATTGATGAATGATAATCATAAATTCTGTGACAAATTTGATTGTATGCCATGTAACATGAATATCATGAACACTTGCTTTAGGCTTAGAAAACAGTTTGTTGATGGATGCTTAAGTCAAAATTTAAACATCAACACCTCTAGGCCTAAGACTGCTAGTCCTGTTAAACAAAGAAAACACTTCATATCACCTAAACATGCATCTAGCTTTCGAAGTACTAATCAAGCTAAAAATCAAAATCAGAAAAATGAAAGTGTGCATGATCAAGTAACTAAGACTGTTAAGAACATGAATGATATTCATGTGACTAAGTATAAAGGGCCCAACCTTGTTTGGGTATCAAAGAAAACTTAATTTGTTTGTGTTTGTAGGGCATAGGTAAAAAGATGGTCATGTGGATCTTGGATAATAGATGTTCAAGGTATATGACTAGTGACAAAGCCCTGCTGTCACAATTCAAAGATGAGGCTAACCCACCCAATGGTAACTTTTGGAGACAACAACATTGGTTTCACCATGGGATATGACAAATTGATTCATGAAAATATTTTTATTGAAGATGTAGCTTTGGTCAGTGGTTTGAAGCATAATCTACTCAGCATCATTCAATTCTACAATAAAGATTTAAAGGTAGAGTTTGACAAATAATTGTGTCTCATATCACAGAGAAAGACCAAAGAGGTTGCTCTACAAGGAGTAAGAAAATGAAGCTTGTTTGTAACAAATTTGGACTCTGCAAACAAGGAGAAAATCTGATGTTTCTACACCAAGGTCTCAGAAAATGAAAGTTGGCTTTGACACAAGAGACTGTCTCATTTAAATTTCAAGAACATTAATTCTCTAGTCAAAAGAGAATTAGTGAAAGACCTGCCCTCACTTGAATTCTGCATAGAAGGATTGTGTGAGGCATGTCAAAAAGGAAAAATGAGGAGATCAAGTCATAAGAGTAAGGAATTTACATAAATCACCAAACCACTACAATTGATTCATATGGATCTCTTTGGACCAGTAAATGTCATATCCATGTCCAAGAAAAGATATGCATTTGTCATGGTTGATGACTTCTCAAAATACACTTGGGTAGAATTTTTGCATTCAAAAGATGAAGCTCCTGAATTCATTGTTGAAAATTTGAGAAGATTGGACAAAGGCCCTACAGTTGTAGTAGCCATAAGAAGTGATAATGGAATAGAATTCAAAAATGCTACACTAAATTAATTCTGCAAAAAAAAAATGAAATCACTCACCAATTCTCAGCTCCAAGAACTCCACAACAAAATGGAGTTGTTGAGAGAAAGAACATGACTCTTATTGAAGCTGCAAGAACCATGTTAGTAGAAGAAAATCTTCCAACCAATTTTTGGGCTGAAGCTATTAGGACTGCATGCTACACTCAAAATAGAATACTCATCACAAAAATAGTTGGAAAGACTCATTATCACATCATGACAAATAGAAGACCATCTGTAAAGTACATGCATGTGTTTGGAACAAAATATTTTATTCTCAAAGATAATTCTAACAACCTTGGGAAGTTTGAAGCCAAGGCATATGAGGGAATTTTTGTGGGATACTCCTTGGACAAAACCGTAATAGAGTATATGTGATTGATCAACAAAAAGTAATGGAAAACACAAATGTGACATTTGATGACTTCAAGTTTCTTGCAATGAACTTGGAAGGTGAAAACTGTGACACATTGAAATTTGAAAATGAAATTGAGCCTGAGACTTTTGCAACTAAAAATGTTATCAACACTAATGAAGATTCACATGTAGACATCTCACATGGAACAGATAAGGCAAGAGAAAATGATGATTTTATTCATATTTAACTTGAGAATTCTCCACACAACCCTAGCATCAACTCAGGGGGAGCTTCTCAAGAGTCTGCAACAAATGGCACCAACTTCAATCAGGAGGAAATAAGTTCAATTGATAGAGATGTAGCTCATCAAACTAAATGGAATAGAGCTCATACAACTGATCAAATCATTGAAAATTCCAATGAAGGTGTGAGGACAAGGAGAGTAACTATGAATGAATGCTTATTTGCTTTCTTTCTGTCTCAAAATAAGCCAAAAAGAGTTGAAGAAGACATGTTGGATCCAGACTAGATAATTGCCATGCAAAAGGAATTGAATCAATTTGTGAGAAATAATGTTTGAGAATTAGTGCCACCTCCAAATGATAGATCAGTAATTGGCACTAAGTGGGTCTACATAAACAAAATTGATGAACATGGAATTGTGATAAGAAACAAGGGAAGATTGGTTGCAAAAGGCTATTCACAAGAAGAAGGCATTGACCATGATGAGACTTTTACTCCTGTTGCAAGACTAGAAACCATTAGGATCTTTCTGGCCTTTGCCGCATACTCAAACTTCAAAGTTTATCAAATGGATGTCAAAAGTGCATTTCTTAATGGAGAGTTAGAAGAAGAAGTATATGTGCAGCAACCACCTGGATTTGAGGATCCAAATTTTCCAGATTTTGTTTACAGACTCATCAAGGCATTTTGCATGGACTCAAACAATCCCCTAGAGCATGGTATGACACTCTGTCAAAATTTCTTCTAGAAAATCAATTCACTAGAGGAACAATTGATAAAACTCTTTTCTACAGAAAGCATGGTGAGGATATCATACTAGTTCAAATTTATATGGATGATATCATTTTTGGGTCTACAAATGAAAAACTGTGTCAAAGGTTCTCTAAGCTAATGCAAAATGAATATGAGATGAGCATGATGG
Organism: Oenanthe javanica; assembly: GCA_008931105.1. NCBI lineage: Eukaryota > Viridiplantae > Streptophyta > Magnoliopsida > Apiales > Apiaceae > Oenanthe > Oenanthe javanica. The sequence goes on from QRFB01019544.1 coordinate 11,087, forward strand.
GAGAACTCAATTATTTTCTAGGCCTTCAAATAAGTCAAATGATAGAAGGCATGTTCATAAGTCAAACTAAATACATCAATGATTTACTCAAGAGGTTTAACATGCATTATTGCTCAACTGCTAAAACTCCAATGTCTACAGCTACAAAACTTGATGAAGATAAGAAAGAAAAAAGCGTAGACATGAAGACCTACAGAGGAATGATTGGATCTCTTCTCTATCTCACAGCTACCAGACCTGACATTATGTTCTCTACCTGTCTATGTGCAAGATTTCAGGCAAATCCCAAAGAATCTTATCTCATTGCTGTCAAAAGGATTCTGAGATACCTCAAAGGAACACGTTTCATGGGTTTATGGTACCCTAAAGAAACATGATTCAACTTAGTTGGATATTCAGATGCTGATTTTGCTGGATGCAGAGTGGATAGGAAAAGCACCTCAGGAAGTTGTCAATTTCTTGGACAAAGGCTGGTGTCTTGGTTTAGCAAAAAGCAACAATCAGTCTCTACTTCCACAATTGAGGCTGAATACATTGCAACTGGAAGCTGTTGTACTCAAGTGTTTTGGATCAGGAATCAACTAAGAGACTATGGATTAGTGTTGGAAAGAATTCCTATCATGTGTGACAACACTAGTGCCATCTCAATTGTTGTCAATCCAGTTAACCATTCCAAGACAAAAACATATTGATGTAAGGTACCATTTCATAAGGGAACATGCAGAAAATGGAGTGATTGAATTATTCTATGTTCCTACACAAAAACAGTTGGCTGATATATTTACTAAACCACTTGATGAAGCCACCTTCAACAGGTTGGTTAGTGAAATTGGAATGCTAAACTTTTCAGGATAAGTGACCAAATAAATATATCTTTCCAACTGTTACAACAATTGTTTCACAGACATGAAGCTAAATGATTTATCTAAGTGAAACAAGCTGGTGTATATTTATAAATATATCAGTTACATTGTTGTATATTATTTTACTAAAAAACAAAAAAAATTGTAAAAATTAACTTGGAACTATTTCTTTGTTCCGAGGAAGTCTGAAGAAAACTATTATACTTGTGCATTGTTAAATAACAAGTGTGATAATTAAAATTTCAGGAATATTGATCAAACACATTCCTTACCTTAAAAATGAATGAATAAATATTTAAGTAAATTTTTTATTATAATTATATAAATAAAATTATAATTCTATATTATTACCTTTATTTTTTATTATAATTCTGTAAAATTTAATAAATTCTTTTATAGTTATCACTCCAAAAGTTTTCTGTTAATATTACATATATCATTAATTTTTAATATAAATTATCGATCTTCCAAAAATTTAAAATGGAAAAATTTATATAAAAACTTGTGTATATGTACAGAAGATTTAAAATTAAGGGTGAGCTTGATTCTTGGGATGTGGGAACTGAGGCTCGCGGAATGAATAAAATAGCATCATCATCAATTTATTTTAGACTTCATAGTTGACAAGAATGAAAGCATAGAAGTACTAGTGACTGAAACTAAAAATGGCTTCAGCTTCACAGCAACATATACTTACAGCTCCATATGGTTCATGGGTTTCACCCATCACAGCTGATTTAGTTTCTGGTGCTGGAAAAACCTTGGAAGGCTTCACTCTTTATTCAAATGCCAATCTTCTTTGGCTCGAATCTCGACCTTCTGAATCAGGGTACTTGTTAATTCTTTGCTAAATGAATAAAAATGTATGTATATGTTAAGTTTGAGTTGAATTTGTTGGTGGTTTTTGATGGGGTTTAGGAGATTAGTGATTGTTAGAGAAGCAGAGAAGGTTGTTGAAGAGGGCATTGATGTTACACCAAAGGGGTTCTCTGTGCGTTCTAGTGTTCAAGAATATGGTGGTGGTGCTTTTAATGTTTGTGGGGACTTGCTTGTTTTTTGTAATTTTGATGATCAGAGACTTTACAAACAGTCCCTTAGCTCTAAAGGTAGTTTCTTTTGTTTCTGTTGTGTGGGGTGTGTCTTTTTTGGATGCCTATTAATGTTATGTATAAGGGTGTTGTTATGATTTTGTGAGAGGGAGGGGTTGTGTGTGAGAAAGAGTTGTGATGTTATGATAGATACTTATTTTTGGGCATAATACTAAGGTTGTACACACACGTGTGTGCGTAATTTGGCAAGAGATTCTGTTATCTAGTCTTAAGTAAATGCTGCTACAATAACGAATTAACGAAGCTAAGTTGCTGTTTCCAGATTCACGTCCAGTTCCACTTACTCCGGATTATGGTGGCCCACATGTTCGGTATGCAGATGGGGTGTTTGATACAACTTTTAACCGATATGTGGCTGTTAGGGAAGGTATGGCTCTATATGCAGAAGATGTTCAGTACATTGGGGATTGTGAATGCTGTACACCAATAATTTAATTATAATCTCCAAGCAAATGATATATTGTTTTAAATTAACTTAAGTATTGTTGATGCTGTAGATCATCGTAAAAATGGTGAACACCCAACTACGGAAATTGTAAGCATTGAGCTTGAATATATGCATGATATTCAAGGTAATATGACCTCAGTTGGCTTCTTAACGAGTCTCTAAAGAATATATGCTGTTGATTTTTAATTGACACTTTTGTACAATGCAGAACCAAAAGTTTTAGTCAGTGGGAATGATTTCTATGCTTTTCCACGACTGGGTCCAAAAGATGAGTGCTTAGCATGGATTGAATGGAGTCATCCCAATATGCCTTGGGACAAAGCACAACTTTGGGTTGGTTGTATATCTGAAAGTGGGTAAGTATACCTCATTAGCGCTCCGGATCTTTATTTCCTCAGGCCACCCAAAGTACCTTTAGATTTTCTTTTGTAACCCACTTGGCAGTGTCTTTTTGTAATTTTTTATTTCACGAATATATGACTTTTTGTTCCCTTTGTTGTTCAATAAACTCTTCTTATGCTATTCATGATTGCTTGTATGTTTGGTTTTTTTAAATAGTTATCACTATCAATTTTAAGTACGTTTCTTTAGGCCACCGCTTCACTCTCTATATGTATAAGTACCAGCTAAATTTTACCAAAAAGATATAGAATCAGACTTTAGAAAAAATTGCGAACCTTATACTTTCCTAGTAGACCTAATAGAAATGAGTTGATTTGTACTTATGAAGCTTTTTTCTTCCCCATTTTTGTGTGCGCTAAGATGTGTTCTTAGTTGAGGAAAAAAGTGATTATAATAATCTGTTGAAATTAATGTGCTACTTCTACTTGATGTGTGGTACATCAGACATGTAATTCTCTGAAAGCTCAACTTTTCAGAAGTCAGAAGTACAAATGTGACAGGTGCGGACATCTTTTATATGTTCAATGATCTGTTCATTCTATAAATGCAGTGATATTTACAAGCGAACCTGTATTGCTGGTGCTGATTCTTCACTCGTGGAGTCTCCAACTGAGCCTAAATGGTCTTTTACAGGTAAAGAGTCTACTTGGCAGTTTATTCTACTGGATTGCTTTATATGCAGTTTATGTACTAATAATTCCTTATCTACCTATTAAATATATCCCTATAATTGGAACAAAAGTAATTCAGATCCACTGGAGCAGGTAAATGACACATATAAATGTTTTTTTTGCTGATTGAATATATAATACTATGAATTTGGATTAAGGAGTACAAGGCGCCTTGGCAAGCCAAGGCGCAATAAACCTAGAGACTATAAACTCGGGACCTAGAAGTTGCACACCCTTGGAAGGATACACCCCAAGTGATTAAAACAGAGGTTCTAAGTCCTAACCGTCCAAAGGTATACATTAGTACCCACGCAGGGGCTCCCATCCATAGGAATCAATGAATAAAAGGGCAGCACCTCCATTGGTTCGAATGAAACATATTTTGAAAGGGCAGCACAAACCCATGAATATGACATAAAACATGAAAGACATGTATGTCAGGAATTACAAGTTTCTGAGTTGAGTTTTTGTATATTTTTTGTATTTTCTGTGTTTTATGAATGTAAACGCAGTAGATAACAGTAAAATAGAGAGATTTAGAGTGAAAAGAGATAAAAACGAGAGAGAAGTAGCAGAAAGAGACAGAGAAATAGCGACGAGAGATGGAAGAGATAGCTTCTAGAGGAAGAAATTTAGAGAGTGATTCAGTTAGAGAGGAAAGAAAGATAGAGTTTGGTGGAACAAGTCCAGCTTCATATCAAGCATAATCTGAAATTACATCAGCTACTACCATTTGTACTCCTTTACTAGCTCACCCTTACATGTTACTAGTACCACTACTAGGTGCGTATATGCAGTTCCTGACAGTATATAGGTATTGTTACTTGTAACATTGATTTATAAAAAAAAATATTTTGAATACATTACAAATGATAATAAAGTCAAAACTTATTCCTCTGTGCNTAAAACTTATTCCTCTGTGCCTTTAGCATTGTTATGATAGACACATACATATTTAGGTCAGAGTTTTGGTTAAAAGAATCCTGCATTTGGATTTTATACAGGGGAACTATTCTTCATCACAGACAGAAATAATGGGTTCTGGAATATTTATAAATGGGTAAGCTACACAATCCACCAACAAGATTTTACTGTCAATTAACTCGATGCTTTGGAGGGTTTTCAGTTCTATTGCCGGCCTCCATTTTATTGCTTGGCCTTCTCTTCACCTCTTTTGTTGCATTTTTCTTTAGAAATTAGTTGATAACAAGATAGACTCACAAATTTGACTGGAGTTGGAGTCAGGCTGGGCATGGAAAAGAAATCCAGGCAGTATGTTCATTAAATGCTGAATTCACAAGACCTCTGTGGGTTTTCGGAATGAGCTCCTATGATTTTGTTCAGAGCAATGAGCAGGGTAACATCATTGCTTGCAGTTACAGGTCTTCTTCTACAATAGTCACTAAAATACTTATAAAAACTTTGTATTTTAAGTGAACTTGAGATTATTATTTGGAGCTTATAAAAGCCTTATAAATTTGCAGGAAAAACGGAAAATCATATCTTGGCATCATAGATGAATTCCAGAACTCTTTTTTAAATGTTGATGTTCCTTTCTCATATATAGCCAACATTGTAGGTTAAAGTATTCAATTCTTACTTATTTACGGATGCAAGTGTTAGATTTGATTGGTTCTGTACATTTAGTGTCCTAAAAACTGTTTACATTGATGAGCGCAGGTTTCAGGGGGTCAATTCCTATACATCGAGGGTGCATCTGCAGTTATTCCAGTATCATTAGCAAAGGTAATGTGTACCATTCATGTATGCTCCTCTTCGGAAGTCTTCACAGCTAGTTGGTAAAAATTCTTTTATCAATTTTATTCAAACAAATCCAATGTTGGCAGGTTACCTTAAGCGATAACAAGTCAAAAGTAGTAGACTTTCAGATCATATGGTGTTCTTCGGACATTCAGCAGTATGAATCATACTTTAGCATACCAGAGTTGATAGAATTTCCAACAGATGTTGCTGATCAAACAGCATATGCATACTTTTATCCACCAAGCAACCCTAAGTATAAGCTGAATATGGAGGAGAAACCTCCTTTATTGTTACAAAGTCACGGTAAATTCTCTAACTGTCTTGTAGCAATATTATTAACCAACTTACACTAGCAACACATATAAAGATATTATTAATGAGAATGTGTTTTCATGTGTACGAAATGATGACAAACTTATTTAGAACACTTGATTGTGGAGACAGAGACGAGAAATATAATAGTTGGAGCGTTTATATACAGCACTGTCAGATGGAAATGCAAATGTGTCCTTTATTATGGTGTATCATACTCATCATCTGCAAGCTGGAGCTGGTGACAGTANGTACTCATCATCTGCAAAGCTGGAGCTGGTGACAGTATTTTACAAAGAAACTTTGTTGATCCTCAGTTATTTATTTTTTCTCAATTTTGACACCAAGAGGCCGGAGAAATATTAATTTGGGGGATAGAAATCAATAAGCTATATTATCTCTATCTCATATAGGTGTCCGGTATGATCAACTTTTGTGACTTGGAATTAATGATCAAAATTTTTGCCAGTTCTATTATACATTCTCCTAGGTTCACAGGGTGGTTATGTTTTTTCTGTTCATCATAATTGTCAGATATTAAGTAGATATGATCTTCAGTTTATATCTATGAACTCATAATATTTTATTCAAATGAATTTATGGGAACAATATACCTTTTCTTTATGAACTCTACTGCAGGAAAAAGTAGAGAAACGAATGTCCTATTTGTTCAATCTTTTTCAACTGAAGACACACACACACATACAGATATATATAATAGATATTATGCTCTTGAGTACTTATAGTTTAACAGTACCATTACAGGAGGGCCAACAGATGAGGCACATGGAACTTTAGATCTTAATATCCAGTATTATACAAGTCGAGGCTGGGCATTTGTGGATGTGAACTATGGAGGAAGTTCAGGTTTGTCATCATATCTATTGCTGTGTTCTTTCTACTTAATTATTAAGTTCTAGGAGACATTTGGTTCATGGTAAATGAACCTAGGTTAACGGGATTCAGAACCTTTATTTCACGTGCTAGTGTTTGGATGAGCAAATCAATCCTGCAATGGGAAACTCATTCTAATTAACCGGGTGAATCATTCCCTGCATACTCCTCAGGATTCCAAGTCATTTCTATTCCTATCTACCGCCAATCACATACTGTTAAATATCAGCTATAAGTATGACATAAGCAGCTTATGTCATCAAGGTGACATCATCTTTGTACTAGTTCCTGTAGCAAGAGTAGGCACCAAGTTTCCCTTTTCTATATAAAGAGGCGCTGCCTCATTGTTGTATTATCAAGTAAGAAAGTAACAATAGCAGATAGGAGTTTCTTATACAGCAGTTATATATATTGAGACATATATACATTCTGTAATAGGCAGCAGCTATATATTCATATATATATATACATTCTGCCCTTTCCTCCAATAATCTTTCATCTCTTGTTCTTCTATCTGTATACCCGATTCTATCATGGTATCAGAGCAGGTTTGTTCATGTGGAGAAATCAATGTTTTTTCTTCTTAAAAAATCAATGTTCTTAAGAGAACTTGTAATTTTCTGCCCAGGTCTTTGTTTCCAATCATTTAGACATACAAACTCAAGCTTCTTAAAGGAAACTTGAGCCCAAATTCTGTTACTCCTGACCTTCATTGTTTTAGTCATCACCCATCTTGTCCGGTGTTGTCATCTCTCTTTGACATTTAATCAAACATTTGGCGGGTCACCACCACATCAGTCAAAATCGTTGTACAAACAACACCCTTCACTCAACTGTGTATAAATCAAGAAGGCATCAAGTCAACTCCGGTTTACTCATTCCAGCAAAACACAAACCAAAACAAATTACAAACTTTTAACTTTCTGTCTGAGTCAACTCAGCAACTCGCCCAACTCAACGAGTTCTCACCTTCCTATACTCAAAACTCATCTACGAGTTCACACACCAAGTTACCATCGACTGACTTCCGGTAACTTTCTGGCAGATCTTGCTCGTCTGCACTCTGCAATTTCGCACCTCGTACTCTCTTTTTTAAAATCTGAAAGCTTTCAGTTTCTCAGATTATACTCCTGCTCTATATATACACTTATATATTTGGTATAATGCAAGCAACAATCTTATTGTTCACAAGAACAGAATTGTTGTTGTCATAAACNCAACAATCTTATTGTTCACAAGAACAGAATTGTTGTTGTCATAAACTACCATTATATATATATATATATTATATAGTAACAGGAGTTTGATATATAGTACCGAAAGTCTGAGCTAGTTGAGGCCAGACAATACTCATTAATTATTTCGAAATTCTGAATTTATAATGTCAGATTTGGTTGATACATCCACTATGCGTGAAAATACTACTAGAAGTAGTAGTAAATTTGGCTTTCATAGCACTCCATAAGTCCCAAATTTGACGGAAAAAATTTCTTGGAATGGTCGGAATCTTGCACTCGCACTTAAATCCTATCGATTGAAGAAATACATCGATGAGAAGGCCAAGAATCCTCTGGCGAGTGATACAAGTTTTGAAGATTGGGATAGTGAAAACGCCATGGTCAAGTCATGGATATTTAACTTATGGAGTTACGTATTCGCAAAAGCTATCTCTTTCTTGATACTGCAGAAGCTGTTTGGAATTCTGTCACCCGAACTTACTCATATTCGGGTAATATGGCCAAGCATTTTGAGGTGAATAAAAAAATATGGGCTTTAACTCAAGAAGGTCGAACATTGACCGAATATTATTCGGAACTCACATCACTGTGGCAAGAGTCAGACCACTACACCATATTCGAGTGTAAACAGGCTGAAGACCAAGAAAAGTACCAAAAATTGGTACAAGAAGAAAGA
>QRFB01019545.1:7058-19462 GCA_008931105.1 Oenanthe javanica
CTTAGGAATAAAATTTCTGAGTTAGAGTTAAAACTTCAGGCTTATAAGAAATCTGCTAATCTTGTTAAGGAGGCAATAGATAAACAGGTCATAGGTTAGAAAATTGGAATATGATTTGACTATGATAAAAAGACAGGAAAGAGATATGAGGAATTAATTGCTGAGGAAAGTCCTGTGAAGCAAGACATTCCACATGTATTAAAAATGTCCATAAGCCCCTATACAAAAAGTTTGTCATCGAACCCCTAGATGAAGAACAAATCCTTTTGAAAGAAGAAATTATTGTCGAGGATAAAAAGAAAGAGGTCGAAAGCAAAAAAGGAGTTGCCTAAAAAATCTGTAAAAATTGTAGAACCTAAGAAACAAATTAAAAGTGATTTAGGGAACAAGACTGAAAAAATGATAGCTAACAGAAATGGCAAGATAGGTGTTAACAAGAAAAATGATTATGCCTACTCTCCCAAAGCTATTAGAAAAGTTTGTAATAATTGTAATTCTACTGGTCATCTTACGCATGCATGCAAAAAGATAAAAGTAGTAAAAGAAGAAACTTATAATATGCCTGCCATGTCTATCCCTCATCAACCATGTGGTAAAGTAGGATGCATGCCATGTACTTTCAACATCATGTCTGCATACATAAACTTAATGAATACATCATCTAGTACTTGCATGAATACAGATGTGAATATGAATAGAAAGCATGTTAGGGCAAAGACTGCTAGTCCTCCTAAATCTAGGAAGGAAGCCCCTGTCCCTAAGCCTAAAGACACCCCTGTCAAGGCTAAGCCAAAGAGCAAGGGCACAGTCAATGAGAAAGATAAGGACCAAAAAATTTCTGCAGCTAAATCTATTTACTTATCTAAGCCTCTTGGACCCAATCAAATTTGGGTACCAAAGAAAAAGTAATCAATCTGTGGATGCAGGGTATAACAAAGAACAAGCGTGCCATGTAGATTCTCGACATCGGTTGTTAAAGGCATATGTCCGGTGATAAGGCTCTGCTATTAGATGTGATTGAGAAAGCTAGCCCGATAGTGACCTTTGGAGATAACAACAAGGGATTTACAACGGGATAGGGCAATCTGGAAATTGGCAATGTTATCATAGAGAATATCTTTCTTGTGGATGGATTAAAGCACAACCTTCTAAGTATCAGTCAGTTCACTAACAAGGGCTACAAAGTAACTTTTGAAAAAGAAATATGTGCAATCCAAAATAGGAAAGATGCAAAGCTTGCAATTCAAGGAGTTAGAAAGGGGAATCTCTTTGTAGCTGACTTATTCTCTGCAAGCAAAGGCGAAGTTCAATGTTTTTACAGCAAAGCTTCAACAGAGGACAGTTGGTTATGGCACAAGAAACTTTCNCTTTGTAGCTGACTTATTCTCTGCAAGCAAAGGCGAAGTTCAATGTTTTTACAGCAAAGCTTCAACAGAAGACAGTTGGTTATGACACAAAAAACTTTCACACCTGAACTTTAAGGCAATGAACTCTTTAGTAAAGAAGGAATTGGTTAGAGGTTTACCTGAGATGTAATTCTGTCAAGAAGGTTTATATGAAGCATGTGAAAAGGGGAAGTCAAAGAAAGCATCTCACCGAAGCAAAGACTCATAAGACATTACTGAACCACTACAACTTCTGCATATGGATTTATTTGGCCCAGTAAATATCATGTCAATGTCAAAGAAGAGATATGCACTAGTAATAGTAGATGACTACTCTAAGTACACGTGAGTGTTATTTCTAGCCTAAAAGGATAAAGCCCATCAAATAATCATTGATCACATAAAGAAGATAGAGTTAGAAACTGGTTTGCCTGTCAGGAAAATAAGGTCTGACAATGGAACAAAATTCAAGAATATAACTATGAACGATTTTTGTATTAAGAAAGGGATTTCAAGACAATATTCAGTGCCCAGAACTCCACAACAAAATGGAGTAGTAAAAAGGAAGAACAGAACTCTAGTTAAAGCAGCAAGAACAATGCTGAATGAAGCTAAGTTACCTCTATACTTCTAGGATGAAGCAGTCAACACAACTTGTTACACTCAGAATCATACCCTAGTAAATAAAGATCATGACAAGACTCTATACGAGATAATGGCAAACAACAAACCAACACTAAAATACTTTTATGTGTTTGGAGTAAAGTGCTTTGTATTGAAAGATGATGAGCATCTGGGAAAGTTTGAAACAAAGGCTCATGAAGGCATATTTCAAGACGTACAGGGTTTATGTGATTGAACACAAAAAGGTCATTGAAAGCATGAATGTAACTTTCGATGATCTCAAGCTCCCAAGCCTTCAAAGATCAGATGACACTGAAACTCTGTAGTTTGAAAATTTGAACTCAGATGAAGGTGTAGAAGAACATGAAGCTACAATAGGGAATCAAGAACTAAATGAGAATATCAACAATGATGATTCTGCCCCTAGTAGTGGAAATAGTGGAAGATTCACAGAAACTACTAGTGGTGGCAGAGAATCTCATTCTCAACCAAGCAGCAGCTCAGAGGGAGCAACTGAAGGATCTACTAGCAGGACCCAGCACTTTAATGATAATCAAGCTGAATCATCAAGGGCAAATCTACCTAGGCATAGGGTATGGATTAGAGATCACCCCTTTGAGTTGATACTAGGAGATCCAGATGATGGAGTTCAAACTAGACGTGCTTCACAAAATGAATGTTTATTCTCTGGATTTCTCTCTGAGATAGAGCCAAAGAAAGTGGAAGAAGCACTAGAAGATCCAGATTGGGTTATTGCTATGCAAGAAGAACTCAATTAATTTAACAAACAAAAATTCTGGAAGCCGGTACCCAGGACAAAAAACAAGTCTATAATTGGCACAAAGTGGGTATTCAGAAATAAACTGGATGAAGATGGCATTGTTATGAGGAACAAAGCTAGACTGGTTGCTAAAGGTTATTCCCAAGATGAAGGAATAGATTATGATGAGACATATGCACCAATGGCAAGGCTTGAAGCTATCAGGATGTTTCTTGCATTCGCAACACACTCCAACTTTAAAGTATATCAAATGGATGTGAATAGTGCATTCTTGAATGGAGAGTTTGAGGAAGAAGTGTATGTGGAATAAACCCAGGGTTTGAAGATCCAGAATTTTCAAATTTAGTATACTTCCTCTTCAAGGCACTCTATGGCTTAAAGCAAGCACTTCGGACATGGTATGACACTATATCTATATTCTTACTTAAAAATAGATTCACTAGAGGTGTCATAGATAAGACTCTATTTCATAAAATGCATAAAAATGATATGATATTAGTATAGGTATATGTGGATGACATTATATTTGGTTCTACTAACGATAAGTTGTGTAATAGATTTGCTAAGCTAATGCAGAGTAGGTTTAAAATGAGCATGATGGGAGAGCTGAATTACTTCCTTGGACTCCAAGTAAGCCAAAGGAAAGATGGAATCTTCATTTGCCAGACCAAGTACATCAAAGATCTTTTGAAGAAGTATGGTCTTGAAGATGCATCAACAGCTAAAACTCCAATGGCAACNATTGAAAAAGTATGGTCTTGAAGATGCATCAATAGCCAAAACCCCTATGGCAACTGCCACTAAACTTGATCAAGATGACCCTGGTAAGAAGGTAGACATCACAATCTACAGAGGTATGATCGGCTCATTACTTTACTTAACTGCAAGTAGACCAGATATTATGTTTTCTACATGCTTGTGTGCTAGGTTCCAGTCTAACCCTAAAGAATCACATCTTATAGCTGTTAAACGGATTTTTAGGTATCTTAAGGGAAGTCTGAATCTTGGAATTTGGTACNTCACATCTTATAGCTGTTAAATGGATTTTTAGGTATCTTAAGAGAAGTCTGAATCTTAAAATTTGGTACCCTAAAGATATAGGTTTTGACCTTATTGGCTATACAAATTCTAATTATGCAGGTTGTAGGATTGATAGAAAAAGTACATCAGAGAGTTATCAATTCCTTGGTAGAAGATTGGTGTCCTGGTATAGCAAGAAGCAGCACTCAGTTGCAATGTCAATAGCTGAAGCTGAATATGTTACTGATGGAAGTTGCTGTGCACAAATACTATGGATAAGGAACCAACTTCAAGACTATGGACTGTTGCTGAACAAAATTCCATATTCTATGACAACACAAGTGCCATAACCATCACAAACAATCCTGTTCAACATTCAAGGACCAAACACATTGATATCATGTATCATTTTCTTAGAGAGAATGTCATGAATAGTACTATAGAGTTACATTTTGTACCTACATAGTAGCAAATTGCACACATCTTCACTAAATCACTCTATGAAATCACTTTCACTAGACTGGATTGTGAACTTGGGATGTTAAATTCTACTGACTAATTAGTTAGTAATCAAAAACTGCAACTTGAGGCTGATAAATTCACTAGTTGATTAATTTTAATATTTTTAGGACTTGTGAATTTATTTATCAAATTATTTTCCAGTACTTAGGATTTTAAATTAGATAAATATTTTGTGCATACATACTAATTTATTCTGTTATTTATTTAATTTTGATCTTAGAAAATATTTAAGTGCTTGTATTTAATTGATAAATTTTTGACACTTATATATTTAAATATTATTTGAAATTATTTTAAATAAAAAGGATGAATATTTATATTTATTCTTATATTTAAAATAAAATTAAAATAATAAGAAGCATAATTTATTTATGATAATAATTTTAACAATTAATGTTATTATTGTTATTAATAAATATTTTGTGAAATAATATTTATGGNGTTTTAACAATTAATGTTATTATTATTAATAATAAATATTTTGTGAAATAATATTTTTTAGTAATTAATTATTATTGATTATTTATACAAATTATTCATAAACATTATTTATTTAATTAGTAGCAAAGTATAGGAATACTTGAGTTTTTGTTAAGAGATTTTGTGGCGCTTAAAAAGTTTAGTGTCGCCTATACAGTGATTTGACTGTATAGGCGCAACATAAATTCGCACAAGTATTTAGAATCTTTTTATAAAGAATCAAGTGACGCCTATAGGATTTTGTTGTTCCTACACAGTGATACCATTGTAAAGGCGCAACAAAATACTTAAGACTTTGATTGCATCTTAGTGGTGCTATTTAATTTACGTGGCACCAACACAGTGATTACACTGTGAAGGCGCAATATAAATAAGCCAAGAGTTTTGTTGCGCTAGTATTGTTAGTGGCGCTTACACAGTACAAGCACTGTGCACGCGCAACATAAGCACTTAGCAAATTTTTTTTGCTGTGCCTATAAATATGAGTTTGTTTCTTTGTGTGTTTCTTTATATACATACACAGTACACACACTCTTAAAGGCACAATAAAACTCCACAGATCTACAATTTTTAATCGAACTAAACTCAGTAAATTTTTGTCCATTTTTTAATCTGAGACCAGGTATGTGAACCCCACAATCAATCCTATCATTTGCAAGTGGTCCCATTGATTGTGGTCAAGTTTCTAAAATTCTCATTTTTATCAAAAAATCGAACTGATTGGCTAGGGTTATTAATTGTTAAATCGATTAAAAATTGTAATAAAATTAAAAGTGTACTTAAAATTACTAGGAGTTCATTATATTTTAATTTCTAGTTAATCCAAGTAATTTTAAATATTAGGGTTTTAGTTCATAATTCATTTGATTAATTCGATTTTAATTAATAAGTTTAATTCTAAAAAATTGTCTTTCACTTTAATTATTTTAATTAAATGGGGAGTCGTTTTGAGATTAAAAAGACTAATTATTTGTCCATTTTAGTAGATAATTGGATCGAAGCAGGAGACTTAGGTAACTGGGCTAGGTTTTTAAATGAATGCACTAACGACTTCTATTTCTTTGAATAGAAATTTATTAAGACTGGTATACAGGTCTGCTCAGGACACATCTGCAGATGGAATCTCAGCCTTCACTTGCAAAATTCTACGAAAGAAGGTGCGAATAACAGAGAATGACATCAACCAAGCACTTCAATTACCAACTGAAGATTTTGAAGGTGAACCATCTCAGGCAGATCTGAACAATTTCTTCATGTTCCTGCACTACACCAGAGTAAACAATAATCTTCCGAAGAAGATTTACAAGAATCACCTACGCAAAGAATGGAACATGTTTTTCAACATCCTGTCTCATGGCTTTGCACCAAAGACAGGTGGTTCCATGGAATTACACAGTTCAATAAGGTGATTGGGTATGCAGTGGCTTCTGGGTCAAGAATAAATTTTGGTAAGTTGATCATGGGAGAGATTCTCAAGAACTAGGCAAAAATGGAGAACTTCTGTCTGTATCCCAGATTTTTGCAGTTGGTGATGAATCAAGTGCTAAGAGCTGATCAACTCCAAGTGTTTCAGAACTGTCAGTTGGAAGAGTCACCCTCTCTAGAGTTCAAGACAATCTTGTTACTACAGAATGAGGCTGACTATCCTAACAGGTATACTCCTTCTCCAATGACTGATCCTATTAGAGATTACTTTGCTCTTCTTAGACAGGTTGATGAAGAAGATGCAGAAGAAGAAGAAGAAGAAGAAGAAGAAGAAGAAGCTGCATCTGAAGCAGAAAAAGAAGAAACCTCTAAAGAGGATCATGTATATGAAACTGATGAATTAGCAGATAAAGATTCACAAGATCAATCATCTCAAAAGGAGACTGAAGCTGAAACGTCAGATGATTCTGGAAGCAAAGAATCATCTCAAGAAAAAGAACCAGACACTGATAAAGAAGATGAAATAATGGATGAAGTTGGTTCTGAACATGAGTAAGAACCAGTTCCTGAAGAAAATCAAAGGTAAAGCCCTGAAAATCCAACAAAGGAGGTATCTATTGAGGACATAGTGGAAGAGGCTCAGAACTCTGATGTGTACATTCTTGACCTTTCTGATGAACAAAGGGAAGAAGGTACACTTCTGGATTTTGACTTTTCTACTTTTCTTGAAGATGAATTTGTCACAATATCTACTTCTGTGCCTCAAATGGCAATACACACACAAGAGCCCTCAGTGGCCTTCGAAGCTGGCAATGAACTTGGTGACCCACCAGTACTAACCACTGCCAGAGAACAACAAACGCTCTTTTCATCTCCTAAAACCAGAAAAAGAACCATTGATTTAGATGATAGGAGTGAGTCCCTACCATATCAGGAAATCATTGAAATATCCCCTACAGCTCTACCTTCTCGAAAACATCGTAAAATGAATTTTCTACCTAAGGCAACTGTGAGCCAGGAACCTGATTCTCTAATATCTGAAACCTTTATTTTCCTTTGTGATCTTAATTCTGAAATAGATAAAATCCTGAAAGATACGAGAATAGAACCAGAGATTGTAACAATATCCACTACTTTAGTAGCGAGTACTATTTTGGTTGATCCAATTCAGAACCTGTCTTCACAGACAGTTGGGGGCATCACTGACTCTCAAGAGCCATTTATTACATTGTTAAATGTGGTGACCCCCTTGGAATTAAAATCTCCAGATCCTATTAAAGATGTTTTCCCTCCCCAAATGGGTGAAGTGGAAAGGCAACTCTCATATAGAAGGGAAGAGGTCTCCATTCAAGGAGTAGTTGCGTCAGCATCATCACCACTTCAAGTGAAAGTGCCTTCACAGGCTTTGCGAGGCACCACAGGCTCTCATTTATCAATCATTACATTGCCTGAGGTGGTGAACCCCCTGGAAATTCAAATTCCAGCTCCTACATAGGAGGTCCTCCCCACCTTTTCAGGTCAGGTGGAGGGATAACACACCCATAGAAGGGATGTGGATTCTATTAATAGAGTATCTGCTGCTTCGGTAGTAGAACCTGTTCAGGGTGTCTCTGAGCAGGTAATGCCTTCAATGGCTTCAACTGGCATCACGGATTCTACAAACTTGCCAATCATTACAGAATCCACAGTAGTGAGCACATTGGGTCTCAACCCTCCAGTTCCTATAAAAGGAGTTCTCCCCACCCACAGTGGTCAGGCGAATAGGCAACCTACCCATAGAAGGGATAGGGATTTTAATGCAGGTACATAAGATCAGGATACACTAATGAATGAAATGAGTGAAACACTTAACCTTAGAAAACTTCTATTCCCTGACCCTGATCAGCCGAGTAACAGTGTTGAGGGTAGTACTCAAATAGTAACAGTGAGAAGTGAGACACCCTCTAACCAAACAAACACCTCATACAATGCATACACAGCACACAACCAAAGGATTTTAAATCTAGAGGCCCAAGTAACAGAAATTCACTACTCAATCAGAAAGATCTTGGAGGTGCAAGAGCAACAAAGAGCAGAAATGAAAGAAATTAAAGATTTAGTCTAATAACTGCTAGCTCAGAAAGACCCTATTTCAACTCAATCAACTTCAACAACTCATATTACTCCGGTCAGAAGGGAGGATAACCCAACTGAGGGGGAGAGAAGAGAATAAGAAAAAGTTGGAGCTGAAATGATCATGGAATATACAGCTCAGGGGGAGTCAGATATCTTCTATAGGCCTGGAGCAAGGCAATTGGAGGAAGGAGAATTATTTGAATCTTATGTGCCAATGGATGTTCCAACAGAGACGGAAATAGAGGAAACAACAAAGGCTACCTGAATAGATGTTGAGGAGGAGTTTGCAGAAGAATATGCTTTTGATAATGACTGTCTTCTAGTTGGTGTAGATGAAGTTATTACTCAAGACATAGTTCAGGCTCAAGATTTGATGAAAAGAAAATGGAAGAGAGTTCAGCACGCAATGGAAAGGAGAAATAGAATCAAGGACATAGAAGCTAAAGTTGGTCCTGATTGGGATGAAGCAAGGAGTCTACTGAAGAAGAAGAGTTAACCATTACTCAGAAGAAAGTAATTCTTGATCTCTTCAGAACCATGAGAGAAAAATTTGAAGATGTTCATGAACTATATGCAATGCTATCAGAAGAAATCTCAAGCGTATCAGTAAGTGCGTTCAAATATGGATGGAAGATGTTCATAAATTCAACAACACTGGGGTCAAATATTTTATCAACAAAGAGCTTCGAAAAGATGAATATAGTGGAGTTGTATATGCTGAAGAGGAAATCATCTTTGGAGGGCATAAAACAAATGAGATAATGAGAGATCTAATAGAGAAGAAGATAATAGAGATCGATGTCGAAGCATTTGAAAAGCCTCTGGTGGTCAAGTACTATAAAGCTACAACACTTCAGAACTTAACCTTGTCAGATGAATGTCTGGATACAAGCTATGTAATGTTCATGCAATATGTAGAAGGGAGACTCAGAAGCAAGAAGAATAGAACAGAAGAATATCTAAAGGCTGCTGGGTTGATCTATGCATTCAGGCTGAACAGAGCAATCAAAACATCAAGTAGATATCTAATGGAGATAACCAGATATTACCAAGATCCAGTGTATGAGAGAAAAGAGGATGGCACAGAAGTGTTGGGATAATCGAATCATGATGCTGCGTTTTATGATATGAAAATGAATGAGTTTGAATAGAAAGTTAACCTTAATCGGTACGACGCAAGCGATTTAAATCCATGTCTTTTACTGTATTCCCGTATTCACCTTGAGTGAAGTGTGGCCTTCGATCCTCCCAAGTTTGCCTCCCTTCTAGCTTTGAGATCTTGGAACCCTGGTTCTTGGTTACCTCATTGAACAGCCGTTCACAAGAATCCTAATTTTTCACACTTAGCTAGAAGAGAATAAGATGAATATATAGGCTACAGTAGGGATCCTGGATAATTAGGTCGGGCCTTCCAATGACATTCTGGGTCAAGCCCAATGTCATTAAATATTAATTCAATCCACTAAAGAATTAATATTTGCACTACCTCTCCTAATGCCGTAATTTAATTATTTAATTCGGCTCCAATATTATTTGCTTATTAAATTCCCCATGTTTAAGATATCGAATGTCCATTAATTAAATTAATTTCTGATAATTAATTTAATCAATATNTAAATATCCATTAATTAAATTAATTTCTGATAATTAATTTAATCAATATCTTTTATCCTTGATCATCCACTCAACCTTATAATTATGCAAGAACAAATCTGCCTGCAGGACTAAAGCATAATTATCTTTATGAGCTTTCAAGAGGACATCATCACCCGAATATTTTCGGACACGGTTTCCTTTTATAGTCAATATCCCACTCTGTATGCAATGTCATTGTCCAAAACATAATATTGTGATTAACAAAAAATCACATCACATATGAATCAAAACATGTGCATTGCATACAAGTGTCAATCACTGTATCCGGATTAAGAACCTAAGNTGGATTAAGAACCTAAGTAATAATAATATTATAGAATCTTAATTCTTCTTTATTGTCAATATCCCACTCTGTATGCAATGTCATTGTCCAAAACATAATATTGTAATTAACAAAAAATCACATCACATATGAATCAAAACATGTGCATTGCATACAAGTGTCAATCACTGTATCCGGATTAAGAACCTAAGCAATAATAATATTATAGAATCTTAGTTCTTCTTTATTATCAGAATAGAAGAACAATTCTAATATTTTAATCCCGTTCAANATGTATCTAGATTAAGAACCTAAGCAATACTAATATTATAGAATCTTAATTCTTCTTTATTGTCAGAATAGAAGAACAATTCTAATATTTTAATCCCGTTCAATATACACAAAGCATACAAGTATTATTCAATAATCAAGATAGATTATTTCCAAATAATACTTCAGTCATTCCAGTGATTTGTTTAACTCCACGTAAACTGTTAACATTTATTATATTATATATAGACACTGACAATCTAATCTTCTGGTATCCCATTTGATACTAGATTATCCACAATATATAATATACAAACAGTGTTAAAATACGCATTCAAGATTCTCAATAAAAAAAGACAATGTCATATACTTCAAACGAATAGTTCAGTATACTCCATAAAAATCTCCCACTTATACTCAAGCTATTCTTTGAGTATATCAGTGTTTTATTACAAGCAATCCACTACCAATTAAATAACTATTATGTGACCATACATCTGACTCCTATCGCCTCCACGTGCTGCTCAAAAGCCTTAGCTGGTAAGCTCTTTGTGAAAGGATCTGNTTCTTTGAGTATATCAGTGTTATATTACAAGCAATCCACTACCAATTAAATAACTATTATGTGACCATACATCTGACTCATATCGCCTCCACGTGCAGCTCAAAAGCCTTAGCTGGTAAGCTCTTTGTGAAAGGATCTACCTGGTTGTCCTTTGATGCTATATCAGTCACAATAATATCTCCTCGCTTAACGAATTGTCGTATAAGGTGATACTTACGCTCGATGTGTTTTGCTGCCTTATGGTCTCGCGGTTCCTTTGCATTTGCCACAGCACCAGTGTTATCACAATACACTGTCAAGCTCCTAGGCAAATTAGGTACCACATCTATGTCCAAAAGAAAGTTTCTGAACCATATTGCCTCTTTGGCTGCCTCCGAAGCTGCCACATATTCGGCTTCCATGGTAGAGTCAGCAACGCANTCACATATTTGGCTTCCATGGTAGAGTCAGCAACACATTTCTGTTTTACACTCTTCCATATTACAGCTCCACCTCCTAAGGTAAACACATATCCTGAGGTTGATTTCCTCTTATCTCTATCTGCTTGGAAATCTGAATCGGTATATCCTAGAGGTAACAAATCTGAGGCCTTGTAAATTAGCATATACTCCTTAGTCCTTCTCAGGTACTTGAGTATAGCCTTTACTGCACTCCAATGTTCCTGTCCTGGGTTTGACTGATATCTGCTAACCATGCCCACGGCAAAACAAATATCAGGTCTCGTACATAACATTGCATACATTAAGCTTCCGCATGCCGAAGCATAGGGAACCGCTTTCATGCTCTCTATCGCCTCTGGTGTCTTAGGACACTGTTTCTTTGATAGAGCAACTCCATGTTTATAAGGTAGGTTACCCTTCTTGGAGTCCTGCATGTTAAAACGAGCCAATACCTCATCAATATAGGGCTCTTGGGATAAAGCCAACATCCTTTTCTTGCGATCCCTNAACTTGAGTATAGCCTTTACTACACTCCAATATTCCTGTCCTGGGTTTGACTGATATCTGCTAACCATGCCCACGACAAAACAAATATCAGGTCTCGTACATAACATTGCATACATTAAGCTTCCGCATGCCGAAGCATAGGGAACCGCTTTCATGCTCTCTATCGCCTCTGGTGTCTTAGGACACTGTTTCTTTGATAGAGCAACTCCATGTTTATAAGGTAGGTTACCCNCTCATATGCCAAAGTATAGGGAACCTTTTTCATGCTCTCTATCGCCTCTGGTGTCTTAGATGTTGATGATCTTACAACCGATGAGCTGTCAAAGTATGGTTACAATGGAAAAGCTAGAAG
>QRFB01019546.1:0-19462 GCA_008931105.1 Oenanthe javanica
ATTAGAAGGAGCTCTTTCGTTGTTATTGGTTATAAATAACTGACAGTCAAATCTGCAACTGTGTTCTAATATATTTGGAGTATCACAGATTATACTATACAATGGGTGGAACTTTTCTGATCTCCTAGGTACAAGATCAGAACAGCAAAAATATGATTACTAATATAAACACTACAATTCATTGGAAAGTTGCATGCCGATAAGAACCTCAAAATACTTCAGTTACTGTAGCAATAATGTAGCCTATGCCATTATGAATCTCTCTCTCTCTCCCCCTCTCTCTCTCTCTCACACACACACACACATATTGTAATTGCAATGCATAGCAAATCTTATGATACCTGATAAAATGGCTGATTTGGGCCATGCTTCAACTTTGCAACCTGTGCACTTTCCATCCACGAACTTGACTCAGTACATACAGGATNATCTAATATATTTGGAGTATCACAGATGATACTATACAATGGGTGGAACTTTTCTGATCTCCTAGGTACAAGATCAGAGCAGCAAAAATATGATTACTAATATAAACACTACAATTCATTGGAAAGTTGCATGCCGATAAGAACCTCAAAATACTTCAGTTACTGTAGCAATAATGTAGCCTATGCCATTATGAATCTCTCTCTCTCTCCCCCTCTCTCTCTCTCTCACACACACACACACATATTGTAATTGCAATGCATAGCAAATCTTATGATACCTGATAAAATGGCTGATTTGGGCCATGCTTCAACTTTGCAACCTGTGCACTTTCCATCCACGAACTTGACTCAGTACATACAGGATCCATTCCACAAACCACAGCTCGATATCCTACAGGCCCATCAGAATAAGATAATTTGAAACAACATATAGGAAATTGTGACTGAGATTCTCATAGTGTACACTAATATTCAGATTTCAGATATCGCTGAAGTAGTGATATGTAACCTATTTGTTCAATTCAAGTTGTGGATGATACAATTGATCATTGCACCTTTTACTATATGAAATTTCTAAGCCTACTTGGCCTATGGACTAGATAGGCCTGGTCAATGAACCATAACAACGCCTGGGTGAGGTCAAAATTGCAAGGCCGCATAAAATTTAATAATTACCCGATAAGATATTTCATACATAGACAAAGTACCGATTTAAATATATTTAAAATTGCTTGGTAACTTTTCGTCACATTAAGAACCAGTGAAGCTTTACAACTATTATACACTATTATTTAAGAAATGTTGGTCATGCAGTACAGAAAAATAATAATAGTGTTTTTCGTCTAGTCAAACATTATGACCTAAAAGAAGAATTCGCTTTCAAATATATGAGTCAGGATATAATCAGAAACTGACATAAAACAAATACTTACCAAACTTCTTATGCCTAAGTTTCTGGCCCAGACGAAATGCAAACTGAGTATTAATGTATGCCTGAGCTTTAATTGATATAGCTAGAGACTGTGACTCTAGCTCAGAAATTTCATCACGTAGTGAAGCTGCCTTGGTGTAATTCTCACTCTGAATTGCATCCTGTAGGTCTGCACTGAAGGGAAGAAGAATATTAATCTCTGATGCTAAAGTAAAACAAAACTGAAGGCTAGGACAAAAAATATAAAGAGATCCAAGACGGAACCAGAAAAATATTACATTATGAATGCATGAAATATGTAACTCTAAGATATTACAAGTGCATAATCATGTGACACTCACCGTAGACGCAAGATGCATATAGCTTTGTCCTGAGCCTCACTTTTTGAAGCTGTTCCCCTTTTCGCTTCCTGCTGTTTGATAACTTCGGCATCGACCTTTTAACAGGAAAACTTAATCAATATGTGCAGTTATCTTCAACATAATTTTAGTTAGTTTGCTAGGTACGTCTATAATATGAAACGACTTGTGCATATGATATACTAAATCATGGAACCACAGTTATTGCTTCATGAAAAATAACCTTATCCCAACCCCATTTGAAAAGGTAATATTTGAATCATTTTGCATAAGACGTAAACACACTTTTTAATGGGGAAACAGCCATCTCAACAACACATTATGACGAACTTCAATAAAAAAACAGAACTCATCAAATAAGGAAACTAAATAAAGCTTAATCATTATATAATTACATAAAAGTTTATCATCTGACCTCAGTAAGTTTGTTCCTTAATTGCTGTGCAATTTCGTATTGCTCCACATTCAGTGCATACTGCCAGTATGAAACATCATAAGCTAAACCAACTGCTTTTCTACATACATATAATCTCTAAAAGGATAGGATCATTGTGAACCTGTACACGAGTCCCTAAGTCCAGCTGGTAAAAGAATATCATTATATCCTCCATGGCAGAATCACTGCGCTCTATGCTTGCATCAGACTCTTGATCATTTCCTTTAAATAGCCATCCAGCTTGAACCCTTAAATCTCTTTGTTTGTGAACATCATCCAACGAAGATTGGCTGTGCAAACATGGACCACAGAAGCTATGTCTTTCAACTCCGAAAATCACATGACTTATCTTCGAAAATCTGAACTTTATCCTGGAAACACTATCGGGTCCATGTACACTACTACTGCTTCTGGCAAGAGTGCTGACCGCCATACACTGTACCATTCTTTCCAAAAAATGTTCCTCTTAAGCTTGCTTTTTTAGGCCTAAATATCATAATCTATGATATCAATTCATAAATAGCAATTACAGTCAAAATCGACAGAAGCAAACCAAAAAAAATTAAAACCTCAAACACAAATCGGAATCATAAAAAGCTGTAAACACATTGCCAATAGACCTTATTTCATTAATTCTTAACTAAGAGATATAAAATTAGAAACCCATATGTAAAAATGAAAACTTTATCAAGGGCAATCAAGGCCTGACAACTTTTTCATCTAAATTTCTATTCTTTTCTTGAATAAGGTCAATTACGAGAAATTTAAATACTCACACCCACATTTGTCTCCACTAAGTCTCGAACCCTCAACTCCCACCAATCTTGAACTGAAANTAATCAAGGTCTGACTTCATCTAAATTTCTATTCTTTTCTTGAATAAGATCAATTACGAGAAATTTAAATACTCACACACACATTTGTCTCCACTAAGTCTCGAACCCTCAACTCCCACTAATCTTGAACTGAAATATAGTGACTTGAATAACTGGGGTTACAATTTGAAAAAAAAAAAATTAAAACTTACAGAAATGGAAGACCCTTAACATACAATAAATTATCTACTACCCATTAAGCAAACATTACATACAAAGCATACATACATATATAAACACACACACACACACACACAGAGAGAGAGAAGGTTAGACTGACCGAGTGGTTGAAAGAGGATTGGAAATTAGCAGAGCTATGGCGGGTGAAGTGACTAATATTAGATACAACTACAATATATACAAGTCTTGGGTATTTAATTAATTTTACATAAATTTAGTTTTACTATTAAATTATTATTAATATGAAAAAATTTAATGTTTTTTCAAAAAATATGTTATTTTATAAAAAAATATTTTCAAAATACGTTTTTTTTTTAAACATGCAATTTCATTACCCAGAACAATCATTCATCAGTACAGACAATGCGCAGCTCGATTTGCAGATAGGAGTCTTGATCAATGGTTAAAAGCTCAAGCAAAGGGTAATACCTTTTTTTTATTTATCGTACAAATGTATGATTTTGGAATTTTTTTTGTATACAACCAAATGAACCAAAATATAGATATTTTATGATCAAATCAACCAAATGTAAATGTAATTTTTTGGAAAAAAAATAATTAAAAAGGGTTAATTTTTCTGAGAGATACAGTTAAAAAAAAAAAATCACCCGAATTTTTGCATATATTTTTATGGAGGTAGTACATTTATAAAAAAATTGAAAAAATAGTATTTTTGTTAATATTTTAAAAACAATATATTATAATATCATTATTAATATATATTGAGGAGCATTTGTGCAAAAAAATTAAATTTAGTTTTAAACATTTATATCTTATTGTATTTAATTAGATTATTCCATTTTTAAAATAATAGTATGATGCAAAGAACTGAATTCTATCAAGAACATGAACTTCAAACTACAGAACAGGCACTCCATTTATCTCATTTGCCAAGCAATTACATCCACTTACCAAAAAACTAATTAACCAATTAATGTAAGGATAATGAGTTTATATTCTGTTGTCTCAGTTCCTCAGTTCGACTCTGACTCAGTCTAAGAATTTTTTAGAAAAAATAGTTATTTGTAAGGTTTAATTATTCGAAAAAAAAGTAACCAAAGTAATAAAGAAATTTTAACATGGGAACACTTCATTAGAAGGTACTATAACTGACCATTTCTTTAATTCACTTCTAAAGCATTTATCCTTCAACAGAACCATCTATTATCTGGAATGTGTTGAAGATTGTCTCGCAATACTTTGATGGTCACCAAAGCCAGTGCATCACATTGTAATGAATTCTAAGATCATACAGCTGCAGGTGGCAATATATTATTACTGAATATTTCATTTCCTAGAGTCTGCGCTGTTACTAGAGTTGTTATCGTCGAAGGCCCTCTGTGATGACTAAACATGTAGCGTAAGTTGCAGCAGCACACCCTTGATATAATGCTGCTCTTCCTTCAGTTAGGAGTGTGTGATTATCGATTAATGTTCAAGGAGAACCATTTCTAGCACTAATAACTGTGTGTGCATCATGATAAGATTATAAGAATGTTATATGAATAATACTATGTAGTGAGATCTTCAAATTAGACTCCAGACAGTTAAAATTTACTTGGCCTTTTAGTTTCTGTCCAACTTGATAGTAAATGCAAGAATGATTTTCCTACTTTTAATAGGTTGTGAATTTAGAAGTAAAAATATAAAACAAAAAAAACTAGGAGAATTGACAAACTTTCCCGCTACCAAAATGGTACTGAGAGATATTTAAACAGTAAGCAACCTAGCAAGGGGCAAAGCATCTGCAATTCTTCAGACATTATGGTGTCTTTCCGAGAAGAAAGTGGTGTCTTACCGACAAAAGATTCATTTTTCTTTACAATCCTTAAACTCACCTCTACTGTAGAGGCTCTACATATACCCGTACAGCATCATATGCCCATACCCAAAGATAAACAGCTTAAATCTGAAATGCGACAACAGAAGCATTTAATTTTTGGGGTACCTTAATAATTTAGTGTCCGCTGCAAAGAGAGATTGCGGTGAAAACAGCCAACATTATACATTTTCTCTTTAAAATCTACAAATGTAAGGACAAATTTATACTGCAATTGGTGACATATACTTAACAGTAAATCGCACTAGCTAGTTTCTGTGAAACCAAGTACAGGAAATGCACCAGCATGCTATTCAAACTTTACATTTGCTTCTATCTATTCTTAAGGATATTCGACTTAATAGAATTGCACATATCATATATAAATAAGTCATGACTAGCATTCTAGCAATGTAGCATGTAGCAGGTTTCAGTTGGGAGTGTCCTACACCAGGGAAGCAACAAGCAACAAGCTACTGCACAAGTGATAATCTGCAAGGCTCAGCTGATGATTAGAATACAAGTTCAAGTTATGAGGTGGCTCATAGCTTAAAATGGCAGAGGACAACGATGGGGTGATTGGGATTAATAGTGATGAATCCTCTCCAGGCGCAGAATAGGCAGAGGCAAAAATAGAGTAGCAGCAGCATGAATGCGCGATCAGAGGCAGAGGTTCTTCGGCAAAGAAGACAGCTTCAGAAAGAGCGTGTAGTCATGCGGACATGAGTCTGAAACCTTCATTCTGAATGCACTTTCGATCTACTGGAATACTTCATGATTCAAGTAAGTAACAGTTCTTAGGCATATGTGAATGGTGCAACATGGGTAAAGATATTATTTACAGGTACATCTCAAACTCTACATAACTCCAATTTTACTTCACAAAATTATATCTAGAAGTAGAAAACTATGAATTATGGGAATTAACACAACATTCATTGCTTCAAGGAGCAGATTTTCTGGACTCAAGACTAAATTCAATCTCTGTTTGTTTTCTTAAACTCTTCTCCTTATTTAATATTTAATTTTGTNACAAAAATATATAGAGAAGTAGAAAACTATGAATTATGGGAATTAACACAACATTCATTGCTTCAAGGAGCAGATTTTCTGGACTCGAGACTAAATTCAATCTCTGTTTGTTTTCTTAAACTCTTCTCCTTATTTAATATTTAATTTTGTAATCATATGATTATATGATTTTTATGTGAATTAACTGTACTTGTAAATGGTTCAAGCAAGACACAAACAAGCTGAACAATAAAGCAATAATTCAGCCTACTTATCTTTCATGTTTTTTTATGTAATTGTTGAATGGCTTCATGCTTGTTCAATCCCAAACGTCTAATATCTAGGATTTTATTTTACATTTTCCCAGGAATTTTTATTGACAATTTAGCACCAAGCATAATCATATCAGAACAAGCAAGTGTATAGATTACAGTAGTAAGTTCCAGAATAGTACATAATATGATTAAGTTACGGATACCTTAGCTCTGTACTGTGTAGGGAATCTGAAAGCTCTCACACCTCAGCTTCTGGCTTCAATAGCAAACAAATTAATATCATAGTGCAAGGCTGCAAGCCATCAATACATTTATTATTTACACTGTGAACTTATAAAATATATATACATTGATAGTATTGGAAATTGATAAATTATTTCAAAAATCAAAATCATACTTTGTGATGTAATAAATTTACAGAGATATTCAGTGGGAATAAAACATTTTTAACTACTATAAAAGAACTGCAAAGAAATTATACATTTAACTCCACTTTAAAACACTTTAAAAAACGAATTTTATATGGTGTCTGAATCAANACTTCAAACAACGAATTTTATATGGCGTCTGAATCAAGTACTTCCACAATGACTATAAACTACCAATCAATACAACTATAAATTATCAGAATAGCAAAAAAAGTTACTGAGTAATTAAGCAATGGCCTTATCAGAGGAGAGCACACACTTGAGACCAGAACTTCACAACATTAATTGGCAATTCAAAATTGTGAATGGATAATTTTCTTATAGTATTTCTATCCGAAACTAAGAATTTTTTTTTATTATCGAGGACATGTTATGGAAGATTAGCTTTTAGCGTCCTCTGATACTATTCGTGTACTTTCGTTTCCTACTCTGGTTCTTCGTTCCGCTTGGGTGAACCATTATATTCTTCTCTGTTGTTGGGTGTTTTTCTGTGCTCTTCTGTTTGGACAGGTGATGTCTTTTACTCTTCCTTATTGCTTTCATCTATTCTGACAAGCGACTCATCGTGTTCTTGCTCTTTGGTGGATGTATATGTACCCTCATCCTTTCTATGCTCTTCTGATGGTTCCTTGAGTTCTTCAGTTTTAGATGGAGGGTTAGAGAATACAGCGGATGGCTCAACTTGGTGTTCTTCTTTGGTCGGTGACTCCCTAATCCTGTCTTTTGTGGGTGAATGTACAAGCTCTTCCTTTTTTGCTTGACTGGTCGAGAGATCATTTCCAGAGAGAGAGATTTTTTCTGATGATTCCTTGTGCTCTTCAATTTTGGTTGGAGGGTCGAGGTCCTTCATGACAATGGATGAATCAACTGGGTGTCCTTCTTTGAGCGGTGACTCCCTAGCCCCGTCTTCTGTGGGTGAAGCCATAAGCTCTTCTTTTTTTGCTTGACTGCTAGAGAGATCATTTCCTGAAATAGATTTTCTACCTGATGATTCCTTGTACTCTTCAGCTTTGTCTGGAGGGTCAGGGATATCTTTTGCCACAGCAGATGACTCAACTGGGTGTCCTTCGGCTGGTGACTCCCTAGTCCTGTCTTTTGTGGGTGAATCCATAATCTCAGATTTGGTTGGTGAGGTTGAGAGCTCTTTCCTTGCCACTGTTGATTCTGGCGTGTCTTTATTGTCTATAGTTGAATCAATGGTCTTATTTTCTGGTGGTGGTTGTGTGTGCACTTCCTTTGTGTTTGATGACCTCATGTGTTCTTGCTTTTTGTCTGGTAAATCTGTAGATTTTTCCTTCTGTGAAGGAATCTCTTCAGAGCTGGTAGTTTTTGGCATAATTTCTAGGGGCCCGAGCTTTGCTTCAAGATTCTTGATCAGAGTAGTCAAAGATCGCACATTCTGAGCTTTTGCTAATTGTTCAGGTGAAGATAACTGTTTCATACGAGAAATCATGAATTACAATTGAGGTCAACCAAAGACATACACCCTCCGTCCGACAATAAAGGTCCTAATTTTGTTCAGGTCAACCTAATTAGGACGTTTAATATGGGACTGAGGGAGTAGTATTTTTGTTCAATTCAGATGAAAGATGACAATATAGCATGTCTTTTAGGATTCAACAGAGAATACAAAGGAATTTATCTGTCTAATAGCATGTTTTTAAAACTCAAGGAGAATACAAAGGAATTCTTCTACGTGTAAAGTTTTCGAAATTTTACAATTTATGTTTTACACTATAAAAATATGATTGTCATCATAATCACAAGGTTTTAGCTTTCCAATGCTTTGTATCATCCATTAGATAAGTAAAACATATAACATAAAAAAAGAACCTCAAAATATATGGCTGTTTAAGTTTTTGTACAATTAAATGCTTCTGCAACATAGGAAATAAAGCATTTCTAGTTGAGTTTTTCTCCAAGCTGTCCAAACAGTATATTTAAATGAATCGGACAACACTATATACTGTTATTGTCTATGTTGATAGAGATAACTGTTACTAACTCACCTCTTCAAGTTGGTGTACCCTGTGCTTCAGATCCTCTGTTGCCGCTTCCTTGTGGATGCTCTGTAAAATGCTGAGCACATGAGCATGCAAGTTCTCCAATTTGTGTTTTTCAAGCATAGATCGAGGAATAGAAGATTCACAACCTACTGAAGAAAATGGACAATTAACATGCTTCATTGGGCAAACAGTGATGCAATGCCTGTCCATGTCACGCCTCATTATGATATCTGAGCAATTCTGCTCGCATGGAAGCAATTTGAAAGGGCACACCGCATCATGAATTTCCGAGTTACCAGCACTGAACTCGTCATCACACCCCTCATTTGGACAGTGAACAGCCCTAAACCTGCATTGTGGTAAATGCTCCACAAGCTCATCCGCTGAGTTGAACTTCTTGTTGCAGTGAAAAGCATCCTTAAAATCAACATTCTTGAGCAGAGTCTGGGCAACAGTTTCCCTTCTTGCAATTATCCAAAATCCGTTTATTTCCATTTCTTGAACAAACTCATCTATTTTATCTTCCCTCCTATCACTCAATAGCCACCCCGAGACTCTGCTAAAGAAGTTCCTCTTTGAACTTGCATAATTATCTATGAAATCCGAAATGATATCAAAAGGATGCTCAGGCACTTCAGTTGCTGCTTCGCCTTCTAAAACTACAGCTTCTGCCACAAAAGTTTCACTTCTCTGAATCATTGAGTCAACCATCTCTTTTCTAATTTCAACTGCCACTGATCCAGGGCTTTTGAAGAGACCACCAGTTGTGTTGTCAACACAGGCTGTTGCTAAACCAGGAAGAAAAGCTTCTGCTATCTTGCGGATGACTTCTGTATCAAAAAGATTGCAATGGTGCATAGGACCTCCCTCTTTTACTTCTTCGAGCTTATCTCGTTCAATACCACCATCAGTTGGAGGAGGATCCATGATCAAAAACTTCAACTAAATATACTTTATCCTTCAGTTTTAACCTCACATCAATACATCAATAATAAGCTGATTGCATCCCTAAATCTGAAATAGTATAAAAGCATGCACAATATGATTGTTGATGAATACAAAGGTGTAACTAATATAACATAACACTTACCATACTTGGTGACTAATTCTAGTTCTCACACATAGAACTCCCAAAGTCACAGCAAACAAAAGACGATTATTAGCTCAACTCTNATAATTCTAGTTCTCAAACATAGAACTCCAAAAGTCACAGCAAACAAAAGACGATAGATATTAGCTCAACTCTAACACAACGCATCAAATCGATCAGACATTAACTCAAAAAATAAGTTTTCCTCGACCAAATAATCGATGGTTAACACACCACATATCCAAGAAATGGCTTTGCAAACTTCTGGAACACCATAAGTACAATTTTTAATACTTCATTCGAACTCATTTGCTATACAAATTCCCTAGTTACTCAATCTCTATATAGACTTTCGAAACATAACCCATATTTTAATATATTAAGATATGCAATGATTCTTATTACATACCCAAAAATATTTTGACTCTTAATACAAATCCAACTCTCACATGATTCAAAATATTCAAAGACCAAATGATCATGAAAATCAAGAATTGGGTAACAACAAAAAATGGCTAACAATAATGTGATCTTAAAATGATCACACACACACACACACACCAATGATGTATACATACAGATTCTTGATCAATGTGAAGTAAATCAAGAATTGGGTAACAACAAAAATGGCTAAAAGAATGAATCTTGATAATTAGCAGACAGCCCACATAACAAAACATCATAACAAAGAAAATAAATTGATGGGTGTACCTTAGAATTCAGAAATGAGACATTCCATTACAATTGGATCATCTTTGCAACAAATGAAATGCTTTTTTTTTTGAAATTATATTTAGCTCCTTGTTTTTTGCCAAGTCCTTTGTTTCCGGAAATTATAAGTACTTGGCTATTTCATTGGTCAACCTCAACCATTTTTTTTTGTCATTTCTTAGTTTTTGTAATGTGTTTCTCTTTTTTATTTTTATTATTTACTATTTTTAGTAGTAATGTTTAAATAGAGTAATATATTAAGTTGATATTAAAATGCATGTTACACTATGAATTTATGAGCATTCATTTTAAATATTGAATAACAACTATCAAGAGTCAATAACAATCAATGGTAGATAATTGTATTTTGTGATTAAAATTATTATAAAATGTTAAAATAAATATTTTTTCATCCTTCTGCACTACTCTCTCCGGCCCATCTAAGTAACTGATTTGACTTTTCGGCAGTTAAATTGATTAACTTTTAATTGAAAAGTATATATATTAAATAATTACAAAAATTTAAAAGTATATATTACTAAAAAATATATTAATTTATTTAAAATATAAATTTTAATTTTTAAATTATAAAAAATTTAATTTTTAATTTTTAATAAAATTTAATCAATTTAACTCTAAAAATGTCAAATCAACGCTTGAACGGGAATCAAAAAATTTCAACGAAATATGTATAAAGATTTAATAATGGTAAAATAACATACTACTACTTGAACAACAATTTGCATCCATGTATTTGATGGACATGCACAAACAATTAGCCATCTTGGCATCTTCATAGCTCATAACTACTACTTAGACAACAATCAAGAGAGAAGAATGTAATGTAAATTGTAAATTAGCACTAGTTGATGAAACCATACTTGACTCAATGTCTCAACTAAATTACTCAACAGCTGCCAGACATTCAATATTAGTTGGAAAACAACTACTACTGTGTGCATTTACATTCTGTCATTCTGATCATTCTATTCCGGTTTTCTTCTTTAACATTGCGATGAATTCATCTCTTTCGTCTGGTCTCATTCCGTCTGTTGAACAATCTCCGACGCCCCACTCTGCACCGCGCAAGCAATATTTGTCTAGAATTGCTTGTTTGTTCCTGAAAATCCATCCCCGCAACACAATTTAAATTACGACTCACAAACATTGATGTATGAGTTTACTATTAATGTTTTAAATGCACTACTTGCAACTACACATATCTTACAACAACCTAATTTATAGACCTCTTTAGTTCATCATTCAGTTATTGTTGTGATTTCATA
Source organism: Oenanthe javanica (assembly GCA_008931105.1). Lineage (NCBI taxonomy): Eukaryota > Viridiplantae > Streptophyta > Magnoliopsida > Apiales > Apiaceae > Oenanthe > Oenanthe javanica. The sequence goes on from QRFB01019546.1 coordinate 11,836, forward strand.
AAACTAGGCAACTAGCTGCTCGAGCTTACTGCATTTTTTTCATGTGTAAAGTTTTAAACTTAATATACTTGAAACAAAATTAGGTTCAGTAAGGGATATGCTGAGAGCAAATTACTTCTCTTTATTTAGCTTGGATTTTTCAAGCAATTCCTTAAGCACCGGAGAGTCCTTGAATCTTGCATCATTTTCTGCATATCTTTTCTGGTTTTCCTCTGCATATGCAAAGGCCAGTAATCTATCAGTATCGACCTATACATAAATTGCATAAAAGAATATGCAGAGCATTCATACCATTAAATTTGTTAAGGAATTCGATTTTTGGTAACTCCGGACCAGGGACAGATTCTATTCCAGTTGAACCTGAGAGTAATCCGGCATTTGCTGCAATTTAAGAAAACTCAATATCAGGTTTCCAATATTTACCCAATAAGTGATAAAACCCCACACCCATAGAGTAAACATAATATACATGAAGGTTTTCTTCTAATACTCTAATGTTTTAGGAAAGTTGATAACTTAACAGCATTTCATCCAACGAATCGTAATGTAGGATAAAGGAAATTCAACTTAGTTATGCAAATTGTGTATGTAAAAATAAAATCTAGACAGGGAAGTGTTACCTGCAGGACTGAAGAACAGGAGAACAGCAAGAGAAGCAGTTAAAGGAACAAGAGATGTTTGAAGAATAAAATCTTGTTTACATGTTGTCAGATTATGAATAAGATTCTTAGAAGAAACATTTATACATAGTAGTGGTTTCCTTTTACTGTGCAAAGGAAGCTGAGAATTTCTGATCCATATAGCATGTGAAGGAGATAGTGTGGTGTGCTTATTATCATTGTTACTGCTGCTATTTGTTAATGTTGAAGTTGTAAAACAAGCATCCAGTAAACAAGATACCATGATCCTTCTCTTCCCTCCCACTGCTCAAGAGGAGAGATAACTAAAAGATGTGGGGAGAGAAGATAGATGGACCAGTGGCTGGTATTAACTTCATTAGCATTAGTCATTACATATAAATTATATATCCTACTCTTTAGTCCAAGATTCCAAGTTTGCCCTTTTTATCTTTAGCTCCTTTTAACAGTGGAACATTCATTGTCAAATGAGGTTTTTAGTCTTATTACCACATTTTGGGGGGTGGGGGGCATACCCCCAGTTGCTAAATAGATGCACATCTTTGTATTGCATATTACGCCATTGTTTTTCAACCTCGTATCATGCAAGCGGTTTTGCGCATCTCACATTATTGCAATATTTTTACTTTCTGCTGCCATTCATCATAGAATGCGCNCAAGCAGTTTCCTGCATTCCGCAGGCATCTTAACTGATATGCGCTCTGTGCAGTGGTTAAGAATATTTTTACTTTCTGCTGCCATTCATCATAGAATGCGCATTTAATACGAAAAAAGTATATGTTCTTGTGATCCAAACTCCAAACATGTTGAAAATGCAGGATTTTGATCATCTTTCCTATCGTATGACTGTTAAACACACCTTGCTCCCGAGTTTTAATAATGGAGGAAAGCAAGTGAAAGATATGTAAAATAATTTTACTTTCACTCCTATTTGTGCTCCCGAGTTTTTAACAAGGAAGGAAGGAAGTGAAAATGAATGTAAATTAGACATGTTTTCACTTCAAAACTTTCATCCCAAAATTGGGATTAAAGTACTTTACTTCCTATTCACTTGTTTTCCTCGGTTTTTAAAACTCAGGAGTAAGGTGTTGGTATCATATCACTGCAATTTCCCATAATCAATCCAAATGAACTTTAAAAACTGAGTTGCTGTCTAGTGTACATCTGAGTTACGGGTAAGCAAGGAAAAATAAACAACATTGTCTTTGGAACAAATTAATAAACAACTAAACATCATTTGTTTCTTTCGTCGATCTACAAGCTCTTCTAGACCAACCCTGACATTACTCCCTTCTTTTGCTGTCTCTAGGTACACACATCATGACAGTTCTTTAGGCAACTTCATGCCCCTACTTATTCATCCTTCAAGCATCGCTTTGGCAGCATCAATTAATAGCGGTCTTAGATCATTTGAAGCTCGACCAAGTACAGTGTACCCTTCTTTGTCTTCTATGTCCAGATCTGCTCCATGCCTTATCAGTAAGAGAGACACCTGTTAACCAGATAAAGAGCATATTTATGGATCATTAGCTTATGTTTGACAAGACCTTCAAAATAAGAGTAAAGATTAGCATATTGCTACTCTCTTGCCAAAATATACTCATACATATCATGATAAATTGCTGAGTTCAAGAGTATATGCACGAGGCGCCACTACTATACTGTAGCACTTTGCCAGTAGAATCAAACCATAAAAAAATGGTTCGCCAGATGCATGGTATTTCATACAATTATAAGCTGTCAAGGACTCAAGTTCAACCACAGTTGATTCAGTTTGGTTAGACCTATTAGATTGCAAATTTGTGACTAAAGGAAGTGGTCTATATCCACTAGTAATTTTTTCTGAGTGAATGTCATCGATATCACAACATTTTAAATTCACTTAATCCAAACTGAATACGGCAACTCAGTAATAAATTGAGCTGCAATAACAACACAACCATTTAAACACTGCCACTACCTAGTTGTGGCCAGAAGCATTACATTAGCTTACATAGCACGTGAGTGGGGCAATGTAGACTATATAACAGAAAGCTGGGATAAAGAAAGACAACGGTTGTAAACTGGTTCCAGAAACACATGGTGCGTAATGTTACAAGAGCATTATCTGGTGCACCTGTACCAAAGCGTAAAGCACAATCGAAAATATAAATGACAAAAGTTTTATTTGAAAGGAGTCAAAGACACTGCGAGCCAGAGGAAAGAGTGAGGGCCCCATTTTAAAAGAACTTAGACTTTACATTGATGTGTCAGTTCTTATATACTCTAACACAATGAAACCCTAGTACAGTCTGATATTACCAAGTGAGTAAAAGAAAGGCCACATTGCAGACTGCAAACTACATTATACATTTGGCTAATGCTCCTCTTTCTCCGGCAGATCTCTCCGACCCGCAACCAGTATGACGAATTGCTTAGTATATACTTCAATTCACTAGGTGATAAAACCTATTGATAAAAATTAAAAATAACAAAACTACAATACTGAACAAGTTTTTCCCAGTACGGAGAATTCTAAATCCATACAAATGCATTGTACAAGTTTTATTGTCAGTCAGCACGGTTTGGTCAGACCTATGGGTTGTAAACTTTTATTGTTTTTTTCATTAAGAACTATGGATTGTAAACTTGCGTTTAGAAGAAACTGACAAATACCAAGATCACTTTAATTTTCCATTCTCATTACCACCCAAGCAGGGCTGCACCAACCCAACTGCATCACTATCTCATTCAGTACATGTAAAGATCTGCAACCACCAAGCTCTTTTCAACATAATAAAACAGTAGCAGGCCCAATGTGAGGATGATGTTTGAGAGAAGTGTAACCTCATTAAAGATAATGAACTTTCACTTGAATAAAAGATGTATTAAGATTATTAAATCCCTAACCACCCAAGCTAGAACTCAGACTCAAAGTCCGCCACTGCACCCTAAAAGAGGTAAGCCTTGAGGGTTTTGGCCCCTTTTATCGCAATTTGGAGTAAAATGGTCCAAAATATTACAATTGAAAAAGATGGCCCTTTGTATCATGTAAAAACGCAACTTTAAGTTGCACTATTAAGAAACGTAAATTGTAAATGTGTTTTTATTAATTATTTTAATAAAAAAATACTTTTTCCTAAAAATGCATTAGGAACTTGTGTTATATACCGACACACATTTAAAAGATGCATTTTCCCTTCACACGTAAGCCATGCCAGTGACAGTGCTGCAATTCACTCCTCCTGCACATAACTTTCCTAGGGCCCCACATTCTCAGCTTTAGTTCAAATGTTACATGTGATTTCAGTTCTAGATTGCATTGTATAGTACAGTATATATATGTATGTATCAATGAAGGTGTCAAGAAGGAAAAACAACCATAAAGAAAAGGATAATGAAAGTGTTGCTGCTCTGTCAGAAGCAAACAAGTTTATTAGTTTATTAACATGATTTTAAAGCTCGCTTGTTAGTGATACAAAGCATGGTTGTTAAGTCGACAAGTCGAGACTCGGCGCCCGAGTACCTTGGAATTGATTAGTCGACAAGTCGCCCGACTAGTCGTAAAAGTCGACAAGTAGTCGATATACGTACATTTTTAGTAATTATAATATATAATATAGGTTAACACTTAACACACATCAATTTCATAGTTCAAATGAATATTTATAGATAATAAGTAGTACTCTAAATTAAGCATCTCTAAGATCTAAGCAAATAAAAACATAATTAAATAGTGGAATCAACTAAACAAACACAATCATGCATCAAAAGTCATCCATCTCGAAATCATCTTCTCCTTCATATCCTCCTCCCCGAGTATTCTCCTCAGGTGGTAGTGTATAGTGGACAGGTGGAGTAGTGTTGCAGGTGAGGTGAAGCAAGCAGCAGTATTGCAGACTTGCAGTAAAGAGTGAAAAGAGTGAAACTGAAGACTTGTATTGAAAGTGTGATAATTTATAAAACTGGGTTCATTGTGAAATGAGTTCTGTAATTTGTAAAAATTGTTTAATTTGATTACAGAATAATGAAATCAATAATTTAAAGATGAATGAAAAAATTGTGAAGTTGATTACAAATTTGTAAAACAAAATAAAAATATAAATTTTGCAAAATCAGTGAAAAAACGTTTTATGTGCAACAGAACAATTTAAAAATAAAAATAAATGAAAAAAATGGGTAAAAAATGTTTTATGTTCAAAAGAATAATTTAAAAATAAAAAAAATGATTGAAAAACCATTTTTTGTATTTGCAAGTATATAAATAAAAAAAAATAATATAAGTTTTTTAAAATAAAATATAAAAAAATGTGTATATATCATATATATACATACACGGTACAACTTGAGTGACGGGGAAGAAAAACCAAAGAAAGGTAGAAGATCAGAGAAATCAAAACAAAAGATCGGAGAAATCAAGACAAAAGAAGATGAGAAGAAGAAGAGAAGAAAGACAGAAGAAGAGAAGAAAGGGAAGAAAGACTTATCAGAGATGAGCCGCCATCGCCGGAGATGATCAGGGATTGAAGATGTTGCCGTTTTATCTGCTTCTTCGCCTTTCTTTATGTTTGATTCAACAAATGGGTAAGTGTTACCTAAAAAATCATATATTTCCTAATCTGGGTCGGTCTCTAGATCGGGTTTTGGGTTGGGTTCCGGGTCGGATCCGGGTAAAACCCATGGACAACAAACTCAGTAGTTGAGCCTCGACTAATTCAAAAATAACGACTTATCGACTAGTCGTCGACGTAACAACCATGATACAAAGGGCCTTAGTTTTAGATTGTGTCTTTTGGGGCCTTTTTTACTCAACTTGTGATATAGAAGGCCTTTTCTCAAGCCTTGATAGGGTCCTAATAGGACAAATGAACGACGTAGAAAAGTATAAAGACCGAACTAACAACGTAGAAAATAGCATCTTAATTAAACCATAAGTTGAATCTTCAGCATATCTAGTACAATTATGATGCATGACCAAACTACGTAGCATATCAAAATTTAGTTTGGTAGATCTCCTTCAATACCTCTCTCTTGTCACAGATTACTGCAATCATAAGGGCAGTTTGACCTTCTCTATCAACAGCATCGACTTCTGCTCCTTCTTCAATCAGGAATTCACACAGCTCCGCATTCCCAGTGCTTGCTGCACGGTGGAGTGGGGTACATCCTACCTAGATTAATTGAAAACCATATACATTTAACAGAGGGAAAGCCTTCTAAAAGTCTAAAAAGAAGTGAGTTAGATAGAATAGTGATTTTAGAATGGGTGTAAAAGTTGAGTTAGACAAATAAATTGTTGCAAGAGTCGAATCTCATTTATAGGATAACTAACCTTATCCTTCGCATTCAATTTAGCATCATGTGCAACCAAAAGTTGAGCTATTTTCAACCAGCCCTTGCTAGAAGCATAGTGAAGGGCAGTGCGACCACCATTATTCTTCAGATTAACATCAGCTCCTGAAGATAATAACTTTCAGTACAATCGTGTTAAATTAACCAAATATCATTACATAATTATTGTATCGAGTTTTATAAATACCCCAGATTTACAATGAGTAACAGGAAAGAAATATAGGCGTTGCCAACATAAAACAAGTGACTAATACATCCCATTTCTTGCAGAAGTTTTGACATGGTATCGAGTACCAAGGTATAACTGATAGTGAGTGATACCTCATTTAATATGTAACTATAGAAGTGGCCAATAGGAAGCATGTGCTAGTGACACAACTGACAACACACTAGTTACCGATCACTCGTTAAGCACTAAAACAACTGTGGGGTTAGAATTCTCTAAGACAACTCCACCTTAATAGTTAATACTAACAAATCCTAAAGAAGATGTAAAACCCTCACCTCTACTCAGCAGAAGCTCGACAATCTCAACATTGCCACTACTGGCAGCAGAATGTAATGGGACCCAACCTTCCTCATCCGCACTGTTTATACCACTAACTAACGGATCAGCTGCCGATAGTATCTTCACCACCTATCATCAACAAATCCAAACTTACTACTACACACATATTAAAAAATTATATAACTCCCAAACACCTAACTATATACATACAATTTGACTAATTCGAAAAGCTATATTAAACATTCTAACCAGAGAAAATAAACAAACTACAATAAACGATCACTCATCCAATTTAATTTTACGATCAACAATGACTACTTTCGGGTCAAATTAGCAGTCTAGTTTGAATGTTACACGTATTTTAAGATACATGTATTAAAATTTTACCTTCTTAATGCACCTGAAATACAACTACTAATTTGAAACGGAGGGTCCATCTGTCCCGGTATCATGACCACATTTCTAATTTTATTCATCCCGAAAATCAAACTTATCGAAATTCAGTTAATACAGTAAATTATGTCTTAATTTTGTTATTTTATCTAACCCATACAACTTAAATGGGAATTACTTGTACAACTAGTACTAAAAAATTCATTTATCGAGATTAAAAATACAACAGGGTAATAATTTTTACAGGTTAATAACAATAAAGTGATGGAATGAATAATAATAATTATTAGAATAAATATACCTGAGCGTTACCAGAAGAGGCGGCGACGTGTAGCAGAGAGCGTTGATCATCGTTGCGTAAAGATAAAATATTGGGGAGATTTTGTTGTTGAGAGACTAGTGATTCGAAGAGTGGTGAATCACCTGATTCAGCAGCTTTGAATAGTTGCTCGGTTTTTATTTCTCTCGTTTCGTTTGCAGGATTGTCGATCTCCATTTCCATTTTTCCACTCATAATATCAACTGTGTGTGTGTGTGTGTCTTGGGGATTTAGGGTTNTTTATTTCTCTCGTTTCGTTTGCAGGATTGTCGATCTCCATTTCCATTTTTCCACTCATAATATCAACTGTGTGTGTGTGTGTGTCTTGGGGATTTAGGGTTTTTGGTTTGCTGCCTTGAATAGGATTTTATTTAATAAAAAAAATCTATTTGATATTAACGTGGGTCCCGGATTCAAAGATACATATCATTAAAAAAA
>QRFB01019547.1:6380-17087 GCA_008931105.1 Oenanthe javanica
CACGGTGGAAACCCGTTTCGGTTCTTTTCATCACCGAAATCGTCTCATTTCTCCTTGTAGTACTTGCCCAGTTCGCAAAAGCTAACAATCAAGCCTTCATACACATTGCATGTAATCCAATCAATCGATACACACACACACCCGAATATAAATACATACATGCAATGATAAAAACGATCTACCCACTTGAAATCGACTCAAACACTAGCAAGAAATCAAATAAACAAGATAATTTACTAACTTTTGCTATGAAAATCGAAAGAAAAGCATAGGTGCGAGACGGAGAGTTAAAAAAATGACCTGAAAACTGAAAATGCAGAGCAAATGAGGAAATGGGGCGGTGGTGTTGTTATATAAAGACAAGGGTAGCATGGTAACTTCACAAGCTATTTTCTGAATTTAAAACAATTAAATTTCAAATTTTAAGAAAAACGGGGTACAAAAATGAGTTTTATATTTTTAAAATAAAGAATATGAATTTAGAAGCTCACTCATATTTTTAAAATATTTTTATGATGAATAAATATTTAAATAAAAATCGGGGAAGTTTCAGCACACAAATAGAAAATAAGAGTAGGAAAATCATTAAAAATATTTTTGGGCTCGAATAAAATAACATTTTATTTTTTCAAAAGTCTCCGAATATATATAGAACAGTTTGGAAAAGGTTTCATGATTTTTGGACATTCCAATAATTAAATATGGAATTTAGAAGAGAAATATTTTCAGGATAAAACAAGTTTGAGAAAATCATATAAAGATATTAAGGCTGAAATAAATCACACCACTATTTTTAGAAAGTCTCTAAAATCACATAGAAGCTACATATAAAATTTCATAATTATTAGACACACCAATAATTTTATAAAAATCAAACAGTTACTCAATTAAGTATGAAAAATCAATTAATCACTTAATTAAAACACTTAAGCATAATGCAGTCAAACGGGCAGTCAACTAGACATATAAAAAGATCATATATCACCTCTTGTCACATTAGAACACATAAATAATATAATCACATTTTATAATATATTCGCCGCACTCGTTAAACGTAACTAATCGGGACTAAAATATTATTAAAATTATCAGTTTATTACAAAAGTGATGATAAAAAGTCGAGTTCACTTGTAATGGAAGANGTCCTGGACTTAGCTACAACCCATTGTTGCTGAAACTGCCGCTTGTGCCAACACCTGCGCCAACGCCCGCGTCCAGGCTAACTGCCACTGCGCCATGACCACCATGCTGCTATGTGCCCACATTGTCTTATCCAATTTTCATGTCATAGCAAAGATGTCTTACAAACCCTCCCACACCACTTGAGTCAATGTCCTCATTGACTTGAGATTTGCTAACCTCTTTCGCTTTCCTTCAATCTGCCTTCATCATGCCAACAACCCAATCAAGTTCCCCAATTAGCTAGCTCCTCTTGAGGTTATGATGTTGCTGCCCAATACATGAAGTCAATACCCACAATGCTCAAATGTCACAAACAGACCAAATCTGTGCTTTCGCCTACCCCATTGGCCAGATTCTGTTACCCAACATAAGAGACTAATTTCCACACTTGTCGCTTATCCCACAAACAATTAGGCCAACCTAGGCGTTGGTTGCCTCATTGTGCAGACTCTTTGACTCGCCTGCCTTCCCCCTCATGCACTTGATCAAAATTCTGAAGGTGCTCCTCCACTTGGAGCATTTCCCACAACCCTCATTGCATTAATCAAACGCATTGTGCCTGCCCTTACCACAGTTGGTTCCTCCTCAATTTCCTCTGCAACTATGGCATTAAGCCTTTCCCTCTTTGGACATTCCCTCATGAAGTGTGGTCCGCCACAAATATACCACCCATTGGCCCCTTGCTTGAGCTGTTGCCTTTCTTTGTTTGCATCCTCATCACCCCATCTCTTTTTGCCCTTTTTCTTCTTGTCCTTCATTGCACCTTTGTCACCTTCAACAGTCGTCACAAGTTCAGACCCCTCCGAAAAATCTGCCAACTTATAATCTACAAGCCCATCCGATGCTGCAATAGCCGACACCATGTCCTTGACATTCTGCCTACGCAACTCATTCTGGGCCCAAGGCTTCAATCCAGACATGAAGTTAAACAACTTGTCCTCCTCAGACATGTTTTTAATATCCAACAACAAACTACTGAATTCCCTCACATAATCTCGAATAGACCCGCTCTGTTTTAGTGCCTTCAGATTTTCTCTTGCAAGCCATGCCACATTAAGAGGCAGAAATTGATCCTTCAATTCTTGTTTAAGTGCAGCCCATGTTGCAATTGTTGTCCTTCCAGCGCTTACATCTTCCATTCGAGTGCGCCACCAAAGCTTAGCAACCTCCACTAGATACATACTTGTGATGGTGACTTGTTCCTCAACAGCAATGTGTGCAGCTTTGAAGTACTGCTCCATATCCCACAGAAAATTCTTCAGTTCCTTAGCACTTCGACTTCCTCCAAAAGGCTTAGGTTTTGGGATTTTTGGTTTAGAATGGACGCCACCTAAACAGTGCCTGCCACAACCCTCCTTAAAATTGCCAGATCCTCACCCATCTTGTTTACTTGGCCATCAATCCTTTCAACAAATGACTTGAAATCAGATGTCAGCCCATTGACGCTGACCAACAATTGATCATATCTGTCATCTTCCTCACGAAGGTGATTCTCTAGCACTGTCCCCACATGTGTCAAATCATGTCCCAGACTATGACACTGATCCACCAAAGAAACCTGGTCAGTTTCCAAGTTTGCACCAACAGAATTCTCTAAACGACTTACTCATTCTTGAAATTGTGCATTCGGATTCACCATTTTTCTTTAACCACGCTCTGATACCAGCTGTCACGGGGTCACTTTTTCAAACTTTTATGTTGATCCCGCGCGGCCTGATTTCACCACAAAACCAGTCAGCCTTACCCACACAATGACTATATATTCTAAGTACACAATCTGCCACAGGTATGAATAAAAGTGCACACACAATATACGGCCAAAGCCAACCTTTTTATTATCACCACAATAATTATAAAGGAACACAAGAGTTATGGCAGGAGTTTACAATACCCTTACTCCCCCAAGTTTCATCTATTATGCTATCTACCCACAATACACTTAGATCTCCCCCAACCCAAGTGTTTTCTCACAAGTGTATTAAACCCACTGATTACAAACTGATAAATATCCATCTATCTATGTTTACAACTTAATGCCTAACATAAATATTTATAGGCCACAAATTTGCCTATAGAGGCAGTTTTATAATTGCCTAGCAGTTTATAAATCTGCTCACAAACTGCTGTTAAAGTCTCAGCCTGTGCATGCCACTTGTGCCGACGTTTTACCAGTTTCCCTTGTCTTAATAACTCCCTGGAACCGTCAATAACTGTCACTAAGTGAACTAGCTCAGTCCTGGACTTAGCTACAACCCACTGTTGTTGAAACTGTCGCTTATGCCAACACCTGCGCCAACGCCCTCGTCCAGGCTAACTGCCACTGCGCCATGACCACCATGCCGCTATGTGCCCACATTGTCTTAGCCAAGTTTCATGTCATAGCAAAGATGTCTTACACTAAGCCACATTAAGCCACATTGGCACCTGTACTAAAATTTGGTTTGTTTTAACTTTTAAAAATTAAATTAATCAAATTTTAAAACAGGCAACTTTTGAAAAATATCATATAAAGATATATTTGACCTCGATTACTAGGTTTAATTTTTTAAATTCTATAAATATGAAATTATAAATAATTTAGAATATATAAAAAAGATTACATAAAACTAAAAAAAACATGAGATGATTTAGGACCTTTGCTACAAAAAAAAATTAAATAAAAATTATATAATTATTTTTATAAAATGATATTAATATTTTGTAACGACTTGAATTGAATTAAATGATTGCTGTCACTTTCTAAAGGAACTAAAATGTTGTCTAAATTTTATTAAATTAAATTATTGGACAGGTATAATTTAAAGAAAACACTAGGATTTGCTTAAAATTGGATACTATAATGTTTCAATACTTGATATAAAATATATATATATATATAGGCAAATGCTCAAATAGAAACCAAGTCAAATCTAGAAACTAGAAACTAATCTAAGCCACATATTTAATCTAATCTAATAGTCCCTAGAAGGTACCTCACACAATTAAAATATACCCTCTCATACACAATAACATTTAATCCCCTCCGTTTTTAGTTTGAATTTTCACGCCAATTGGTGAATCTTTTTTTAAATCTAACTTCATCACATTTTTTCTTATCTCCCAACGATCAGTTTGCATACCATATGTGCTATATTCCGGCGACTTCTATTTTTCCGGCGACTTCTATTTTTTCGGCGATCTTCATATATATTTATTTAACAAAACTGGTGATTTTTGTGATTCTTATAATACAAATTAGTGATTCTTATAGTACAAATTAGTGATTTATCTAATATAAATTAGTGATTGCATTTTTTCTGGTAACATATATAATATAAATTTGTGATTAATTTTGAAGTCGCCGGAATATAGCACATATGGTATGCAAATTGATCGTTGGGAGATGGAGAAAAATGTGGTGAAGTTAGATTTGAAAAAAAGTTTGCCAATTGACGGGAAAATAGAATTAAAAATGGAGGAATAAAGTTAGTTTCTAATTTCTAGTCAAATTTAGTTTCTATTAGAGTAGCACCCTATATATATATATATCAGATATATAAATAAAAAAAATTGCAGTCAGATTATTTAATTGGTAAAATTTTAAATCTACGTGTCACAATTACAATAAAACTACCGCCACGTGTACACACGCCTCCCTCGATCTCCACCATCAGTATCACTCCCATTCTCCTTGATTTTCCTTCTCTACAAAGTACTAAAACACCTATACATACAGAAACAGGTCTAGAACCTTCCAGTGGCGTTAGAATGGGTAGTTCTCGGGTATGCCGCCGGCGTCGAAGTCGTAATGGTGCTCCTCTTGACGATCCCCGGTCTCCGTAAAGGTCTCGTCGTCGTCACGCGCAACGTGCTGAAGCCGTTCCTCTCGGTGGTGCCGTTTTGTTTGTTTCTGTTGATGGATATATACTGGAAATACGAGACTCGGCCGAGTTGTGAATCGTCCGAGTCGTGCTCGCCGACAGTATTTGAGGCATCAGAAGTCGATTATGAAAAGTCAGCGTAACGCATTGTTGATCGCGTCGGCGTTGTTGTTTTACTGGCTGTTGTTCTCGGTGACGCGATTGGTTGTGAAGATCGAGGAGTTGAATCAGCGTGTTGACAAGTTGAAGAATCAGGAATGATTTGGATTTATCAATTAGTTGTTGTTTACGATATTAACTGATGACGAATTTTGATTTTTAGACTCCGATGTTCGAACATATTGCGTTATTTCTATTATCGAAAATGTTGTGTTATGTATGCTTGAATTGAATGTTATGTTTTTGTTCTAGTGGTTACTTGTTCAAATTGTGGCTACACTTTATAATGGCGTAATGTTGGTAATGTTGTCGTGTTTATGATTTTATATTGTTTGCGTAAGCAGAGAAATTAGCAAATTAGAGGTTAATATGCTGATGATAAGTGTGCAAATGTAGGGAGGGAAAACTTGAGTTGGACATTGGGTGATATCTTTATGAAATGGCTAAGTTTGTATATATATTGATTTTATTGTAGTAGCAGGAGGGAAATTGTCGGATAATCCCTTGCCTTCATTCCGGATCAATGTTTGATGGACCTATCCATTAGCGATTTAGAAGAACTTGAAGCTAGAAACGACCAGTGCAACAAGTAATTATGTAGGGTAATGTTTTCTTCAATTGATAGTATTTGGTCTACCAATGGTATGAAAGGTCTGGTTTATGCTAGTAAACTTTTTACCTTACTATCATCGGTCACAATCTTCTTTGTTACCTCCCTGCATAAGCATATAGTTAGTTGTTACAAGTATAATGTATTATGACTTGTATTAGTATAGTTTTATTAAGCATGATGTGTATTTAGGTTGAACCGACTCTGTCTTGTGTTGTAATGTGGTATCTAACTCCTCACCTAATGCCAATTTAAAGGTTAGCGGTACCCCTAGTGTGGTGGCTAGGATTTACGTTGCATGTGCCTAGTTTAGGTTGAACTGACTTTGTCTTGTGTTGTAATGTGGTAGCTAACTCCTCTCCTAATGCCAATTTAAAGGTTGGTGGTACCCCTAGTGTGGTACCTAGGATTTGCATTGCATATGCCTAGCTGAAGGTCAAGCTTGTTGCAATTGTCAAGGGTGTGTACCTGCTATTTTGCGAAAACACCACTTTCTGGAAAGAGGATAGTGAGTGTAGGTTGTGTGCATTGAGACCTTGCTCTTGCTTATTCGCATTCGTGGGATCAGTTTTTTTATTTTATTTTATTGTATTTGACTAGTTAACTTGAATTGGGTTGGATCTGTTTTTGACATTGGCTATGTTGGTTTGCTATTATTTGCAGCTCTAAGGATGGTTTATTCATCAGTATGCTATGATGAATTTTTCTGAGTAGCAAGTCTGTCCAGTCTAAGCACAGGATGTAAAACCCTTATCAAGTTTGTCCAGTCTAAGCACAGGATGTAAAACCCTTATCTGATTTATATTTTCCGTTGTATAAGTCTGCCAATACTTGTGCCTGCCTTTCATCATCTTCAAGTTTAAATTCGAGAGTTGTATGATGCCACAGTGAACTCTCTATTATGCCATTTGGCATCAAATTTTAAGACCCCGCCTCTTTATGGATCTTGTCAAAGAAATTGCTATGACCTTAATGTGAGAACTCTTTATTATAGGGATTTTCCCAATGGATTAGGAGATTTAGGAGGCTGTTCATCTGGCCATATTCTCGGAACAAATTTGTATGAAACCATTCTTCTGGAGTATCTACTTAATTGGTTTTTACCCTTTAATAGAAGGGAAACCTGCATATTAAATTCTTGCAATTGCCTTTCTGATTGATATCCATTACGTCAATTAAGCTTCTAGATTTTTAAACCAAGTTTCTAGTTATATGAACAGTCTATAATATTTTGTCAGAAGTGTCCAGTGTAACCTCAGTTCTAAGTTACATGTGCTTTGGATCTAAATGTAGAACTAAAGGCTCTCTCTGATTGATAGGATCCTATTATATTGGGTTATATAGATCTGTTAACTATTAGGAACCCAGTGAGATAACTAGTGATTATGTGTTCTATTAATTAGTGTTTACATATGTTTGTGTACTTGAGAAGCAGGAAGTGTTTAGGGTTAAATAAGAGCTTTTTGCGGTTTGGACGTGCAAATATCTCAGTTTCAGTATGTGTCCTGTATCAGGAATTTTTTTTCTTGAGCTTCTCTTATTTCTGAATGGTGCAGTTGACCTCTCCTTCAACATATTTGGAAATTGAGTTACGTAGCATGACTTGTAATGCAAATATGAGATTTTTCTGGTGGCTTCGTACAAAATACTTTGCAAGGTACGTGCAGCGATTTTTTGCTTGTGGAGTTGAACTGTTGTTAAAAAATTTATTACATTGAAAATGCATGCTCCCCTGTGGGCATGCATAATAATCTTATACTATGCCCCTAGTATTAGTTGTTCGAACTCTGCCTAGTATTTTCATTTATTATTTTCGGACTTGCAGTGTTGCCAAGGTACCAACTCTTTGTTCCTCAAATTTAGTGAACGCTATTAATGACTAAAAATCAACCACATTCAGTGATGTTTTGAACTTCTGTAGGATCAAAAAAATTAGATTGATTCCGAAATGGAGAAAAAGCTCCAGCTTGTAGACCCTGATAGGTTATCAACAATATGCACAATAAATATTGTGCAGCTAATCTACTGACCTAGAGCTTTTTATCTCTAGCAACATCTTTGAAGGCAGTAATATAATCAATAAAAGTATTTATGCATCCACCATTTACAAAATCCAGAAGCAATGAAACCATAGGAACTTATTTGCGTGCGTACGCTGTGCTCCCGTCGTTCTGCTACTTTCTTCATTTGCTCTAGTATATAGATTTGTCTACACAGTCCTACCTCTCTATCTTAAACTTAAATCCATCACTTGCTGCTAAGAGTTCAGTGTTGTTCTGCACCATCATCTCGGTGAACGCTTTCAAACATGATAGTTCTATTTACCATCTGCAAGGAGCAAACAAAGCTTAAATGATTTGCAAATAGCACTAGCAATATCAATATCCTCAATGGTTTGTTTTTTCTGCATAAAAATCTTGTTTCAAACTTTTTTTGTCCCTTTTGGTTGAGAGATTGAAGTGGAATGAAGTAAGAATGGAATGACAAATTGTGAATGTAATAGTAAAAATGATTCCGAGGGAGGAGACTCGATAATTTTGAGCTGTAGTTTTTGTTGGTAAAAACGGAATTGTTGAAAAAAAAGAAAGTAATAAATATAAATCTACAAGTTGGTACAAATTTCATGTGTGTTATTTTCTCAATCCCTCCAAACGGAGCTTTAATGATGATGGTGTGAGTTTAACTGAGATTGCAGAGTTGAATTTCATTTTGTTCTATATATGTAGTTATGTACAGTACAAAACAACAGGGGACAGTACAGTTCTACAAACAATGGAATAACCGTACCTTTCTGGTCATCACAGAGTCTACTGAATCCAGATAAAAGAATGATAATCAGTANCAGCGAAATGAGGATTAATGTGTGGTTATAAAATTAAAATGGACCACGTACTATATAGTTTAAATACGTTTTATATGTAAAACAAGAAACACGTTTCACTGTTTTGGGGTTATTGGTCTCACGATTCTCGATACAAAATATTCTTCGATCTACTCCTACTTGTGTACTGTAATTATTTTTAGTGTGTGTGTAAATATTATATATATTTATGTGTAGCAACCAGAAAGTATAAGTAAAAAACATGTCGGGGCACATGACCAACATTACATGGGAAAAATTAGATAAGTTTGAGCTGCATGGTTCACTTGAAAAGCAAGTTTCGAATGGTAAACTAGAAGGGGCGATTCATCTCGAGACATTGTAATGGTAACTGTAGTATTTATGCATTGGCGGGTTTTTACGATAAAACCACCCAAACAAAACTTTTCGGTTTTGCAATTTGGTTAACCATTACCATAATCACAACCGTTACTACTATAACTGAACCGATCAAATTATAATGGTTCGGTTTGGACGGTTTCATATTTAAATTACTAAAATAAAAATAATATAATTACATACTTGCAAATAATTAGCAAAAATAAAATTCTTATAAATAAGTGCTTAAATTACATAATGTTTAGTTAGAAAATGCTTAATTCCAACAAGAATGCAAATATTAATGAAAGACAAGTTTTTGATGATTTCAACAAAATTATATTTGGACTATTAAAAATGAAAATGATTCCTAATATATATAAATTATATTTGGACTACTAAAAATCAAAATGATCCCTAATATATATAAATATATTAGTTAGTTTGTTTGTTTGCTTTATATATATATATATATATATATATATATATATATATATATATATATATATATATATATNAAATAATATATAAATAATATATGATCCCTAATAAATATAAATATATTATAATATTTGGGCGGTTTGGTCATAACGGGCGGTTTGTTATCGATTTAACGGTATAGTTATATCGGTTGGTATAAAAGATATAACCGAACCAAACCATTATTTTTTAGTTTTTAAAAAATTAAAATCATAACCGGTCCAAATCATTATAAAATCGTAAATTTCGGTTTGGACGATTTAAAACAGTCGGTTTAGTCGATTCTCGGAAATTATTGCTCACCCTACAGGGTACATGGTTTGGTGATTTGGATAGAGAAGTCTAACTTATGTGTAATTACTTCTACCATCTCCTTGAGTGGATGTTGTAGTAGGCACTAGTAGCTGATCGTGGATTGATTGATTTTGAAAATATAATTATATCTTCTTGATTTGACAGTAAGCAGTGTAGTTAGAGCTTGTATTTTGACTTGCGATTTAAAGTCGAATTCAGGAAAGAAAGTTGTACGATTTTAATATACGTTCAAAATTCAGAAATAACAAATGAATCTAACTCACGATATACTTGGCTAGTTCTTGAACAATGTATATACTTGTTAGAGACAAGAGAAGATAAAAAAGATTTATTTTGAATATAAACAGCCAAAATTTGAATATAAGCAAGAGGACAATTCTTAAACGTTTGCAATAATTAAACTTATCAAACCAATTCGAACTTACAAGTCTGATAAAAACAAACTGAATTGAAGTCAGGCTCAAAAAGTATTTTTAGCACATTGAAATCAAACAACTCTAACTCAAGGCAAAAATTTCCCTCGTATCATCTTCTTCTTACAAGTAATCTAGCGAACCAACAAACAATTTGGGTTTTAACGTCCAGATAATTAGAAAAATAAATATGAATTAAGTAATTGGCCCTCATATAGTTAAAATGGACCCTTCCTTAGGGAGAGGACAAATAGCAACGTTCAATAACTTAATGAATTTAAGAGAAAGATAGGAAATAAGCTCTTATTTCCGGGAAAAAGTAGGTATGTATGGCGCTGTTTGGCTGTAACTTTTTTCTGGAAATAAGCCCTTATTTCCGGAAAAAAATAGGGATGTATGTATTTTTTCTGAAAATAAGTAACTTATTTTTTATTTTAAAGTTCATATTTGATTTTAAAATTCTAAAACAAATATTTATCTTTAAAAAAA
>QRFB01019549.1:0-19459 GCA_008931105.1 Oenanthe javanica
TATGAAGAGAGAGGAATAGAGGAAGATGAGTTTACAAATCTATCTATCTATCTATCTATCTATATATATATATATAGGGTCCTACTCTACTAGAAACCGAATTAAAATAAAACTAGAAACCAACCCAAGACCCAACATAATCGCTCGGCCCAATGGTGACTATAATTGAAACAAAAGTTAAAATTGTCATTATCCTTTCATTTTAATCATTTTAAGCCACTCACTTGTATTCATCTATTCCAGACACCTATGTTTCTCTTTTCTGGTTACTTTCAATCCTTCTCACTCCGCATTGCTTTCAATCTCTCTCTTCTACATTTTTAGTCGTTTTCTTTCACCAAACTCTTTCAACAATTCTTTCTCCTTCCTCTTCGATCCCTATCTCTACTCTACAAAATTGACTTTCAAAAACCATCAGATCTGAAATTTAAATATGATATACGAATACAAATTATCAGATCTAAACTCTAATCACTAAATCATATTATAAAAATCACTATCTTGTATTACAGAAATCAACAATTTGTGCTACAAAAATCACCGATTTGTGTTAACTGACTGATAGAAGAATTGTTAAGTCGTGTATAGATTAGTGGTGACATACGGCCAGTGTTTGGAGTTTGTGTGCACAAAAGGAATAGTGGATGATTACAAATGATGGGTGTGTTAATAAAGATAATGGTGTATACACATAATATATAATAGAGAAAAAGGACCTGAGGTTAACCTTAGGAAACTTTCCTGAGGTACTTAAAAAATAAGCTTTGAATTCCACATGGGCCGCAGAGCTAATTAATGACATTGAGCCAGCTGGGCTAATTTTCTAACTAAATAACCTTGTGTTGATACAGTGTGGCCGTTTGGGGTTCCTTAAACTTAAAATAAGTTACTTATTTTATTTTTATTTTTTACATATTTTCATATTTTTTTAAAGATAAATATTTATTTTAGAATTTTAAAATCAAATATTATTTTCAAAATAAAAAATAAGTTACTTATTTTCAGAAAAAGTACATACATGCCTACTTTTTTCCGGAAATAAGCTCACGGAAATAAGAGCTTATTTCCGGAAAATAAGTGTGGCCAAACAGGCCCAGTGTCTTAGGAAACTTACTTTCCTGAGGTTAACCTTAGGATCCCCATGCTCTATATAATATATATAATGATAAATATAAGAGTTGTTGTGGATGAACTCTCCGACGATGATTTAGGGAGAAATAATTGATTTATTACCAAGAAGAAGAAGAGTAAGAAAAAAGGATAATGAAGATGAAGAGGTGATCTGAATTCATAAGTTTTGGAATCCATATGCTGGGAGGTGAGTGTTAACCGGGAAGTGGGTGAATGCTAAGTAAAGAGATAGAGTGAATGTAAAGTGAATGTAGGAATGAGAGTGGAGAATAGAAATTGGATAAGATTTGTATTATATATGGAAAAGTTATACGGAGACCGTGTTGGAGACGTCGGATACCCTGCATGAAAAACATATTTTGGAGTACAATATATTTTGCAATGTTCTGCAACAGTACATATATATAGTCTCCGACGTCTCCAACAAAAAGTCAGTCTCCATATAACTTTACCTTATAGCCGAAAATGAGTTAAGATAGTTAAAATTCTTATACGTTCATCTGAGATCCGGTAAGATTTTTCATTCTATTTTGATTGGTTTTGGTTAGTTGAGCTATTATGGTCAATTTGTCGAAAAATATACACTAATATTTGTTTGTCAAGAAAGAGTTGCCTATTTTGGTTAATTAAGTTATTTGGACTTAATTTTGTTGTTGATTCCATTTTAATTTTTTTACGGTTCAATTTCAAATTTATTGAAGGTGAGAGAAAGAAAGTACAATTGTATATTGTTTATTAAGTTGCATTTCTGTTATATGGAATGAGTTGACTTATAATATACAACCGATGCAACTCGCTCATTATGCAACCAAAATAACTTTTTATGCAATTAAACAACTCTAATTTAAAAAAAATATTGAAGTTGCATTTATGGTTGATTTTGGTTGATTGCAGTTGCAATGTTGTTACAAGCCGTATTTTTGCCAATGATTTTTAAATCTTTGCAAAAAAATAGAAGGGATTTTTGCAAAAAAAAATCTAACTATGGTCTATGGGTTTTTTTTGAAACAGCCCTTCATTATATTGCCCAGAAGTTGAGCTAATTCATAAGAAAAAGTTTTAAAACCTCGATCAACATAATAATAAAATTTACCTTTAAAAAAATATAATTATAATTTCCGACCCTTTTTATTGCATTATTATTAGATTATACCTTGTTAACCCCAAAACTTCGGTTAAATTAAAAGTAGGAATTCTAAAGCCTAAACAATGAGTTTAAGGTTTAAATAGCATAAGCTTTTATAGATATATATAGTAGGGCTGAAATAAAAGACGAAATTTTAAAAATAGTATAATAATTATATAACTGTAGTACTGCACTGAGTATGAATACTATTTATCAACAAATTATTTTAATACAATCTTCTCCGTTCCCTGCCCCATACCCGAAAAAATCCTAGATTTCGTCATTTCGAGGATCAGAGCAAGGGTGGAGATTTTTATCTACCCAGTCCCCATCCCCATATTTAATAAAAATAATATATTTTTTATGTATATAAAAAAATTATTAAAGATAAATATAATTTGTATATATTATTAAACTTTTAAATTTTTAATCTATTTCATTATTCTAAGATTTTCAAATTACAAAATAATATACAATATTAATTTTGTCTTTTATCTATACTATAGATATATTTTAATTAAAATTAGTATTAAATTTAAACAAATATTATATATTATGGTTTATCAAATTAATTTTTATCTACAAATGTATTATAAAATATATATATATATATATATAATGAGTTTTGTTCTATGGAGAAACTTAAATGAAATACTAATTGGAGAACATATATGTCTTGCATTAGATTCTGCAATATATTATAATAAAAATATAATGCAGAACATATATGTTCTCCAATTATATATATATATATAAATATACAAGCTTATAACCCATGAGAAGCACGGGATAACTAATATTTAAGTAAATTATTTTTTATTTGTATTTTTATTGACATTTAATATAAAATTTTATAATAGTAAGAATTTATGTTAATACATATAAAATATTTTCATATTTTATATAAATTTATTAAAGATGTGAGTGATACTAAATTAATTAGAAGAGTTATTTTGATAATAATTAAAAATTATGTACAATAAATATATTTTTATTTAACATAAATATTTTTGTTATTTGGGCTTATAAAAATTAAGTACAATAAATATTATTCTATTTAATATAAATATGTTATAATAAATATATAGTTTCGGTTTAAAAATAAAATTTTAGTTAATATAGATACGTATATTGTTAAAGCCCTTATTATAATAAATAAAATTGTATCTAATACACATATATTTTTTAGGCCCGTGGCCAGTACGGACCGACCAAAACTTTTAATCTTTCGGCTTTTATAATATAGTATATATATACAAGAGAAGAATACCTCTATTCCCCGTGGGATCCCTTTTCCTCATTTGGGGCGGGGATTGGGAGCCAAATAATCCCCGATCGGGAATTAGGGAATTAGTTGATATTTATTAGTTACGTAACGTCGTAACCTAATTGGTAAGGATAAACATTACCCCCCAAATATCTGAAGCAGAAGGAAATTCCTGTCATAATTCCCTACCACTTCTTTCTTAAATAATACACTCAGTCCTTTGAGAAAAATATAATACTAATCTGATAATCACCATCTACAAGGTAAAATCAACAAAATCAGACTAGAGAGGATTTTACTTACTTTGTTTTCAGGTAAAGCACTATCCTCAAAATATTTTAGCCTTTCAACTCTCCATTTCATGGTAACGAGCTGTCCAACTCTGAGACCACTTGAAGGAAGAGGAAGAAAACCAACTGCAAGGCAGGGGTCCAGCACAGGCCTCTGTAAACCAACAGCACACCTGAATGTCAAGTGTTGAATAGCTTTCTCAGTTCCACTAGGATGCAAAGGCACAGGGCTATGTGCTCCAACATTTCTGTTCCCAGAAATTTCATATTTAATATTCAATATACTATCTTCCTGGAGCTTCTTGGGTTCATCTGTACAAGAAGAGAACACGAGTGAGTTTTCTGATATGTTCTGTTTGTTAGCGTAAAACAGATCACAGGAAAATATTTTCCTAAGTTTATGTTTGTTTGTTTAGGAAAATTAGTCAAAGGAAATCATTTTCCAAGTAAAATAGAAAGGACCAAAGATAGTGGGGATAATATTTAGTTGTATTTTAAAATCATCTTTATATTTATTTATTTAACTTATAAAATCAGGTGTAAACGGTATAAGTAGATGCTTATGAACAAGTCACCCTGAGAATGGCTCACACTGAGAAGAAGCCAAAATTACCTTCCGCGTTCATACTCCCAAGGCATATACTGAAAAGAATTCCAGCTTTAGATATAGGGGAAATGACTAGCGGAAAAAAAGCTGAAGCTGGTCGCCCATCACCTTGTCCAGTGTGAGCAAATCCATCTTGGAGGTTCATCCAAGCATCATAGATGGTAAGTGTAGCTTTTACTTGTGAATGTAGTATCACCTTATGAAGCACAAAGGAGCGATTGTTTCAGAAAATATTAAAAAATGTGGGCGAAACAAGTTTACAAACAAAAACATAAATTATATGTAAAGTGTTACTATCCAAAGATCATGAGTTCAATACAATCATTTACCCAACTGGCCAACTATGCCTCAAAGAAAAAGTCACACATAGACTCTTGGGAATAAACATAATCTAAGATGGTTACTTGCTTCATATTAGAATAAAGCAATACAACATGATTCCTATTTATAATGAATACGCTAGAACCTGGTTTAGATTGGCTACACAGTCAAGATTACGCATGACAAAATATAGGTCCTAGAAGTATAGGAATGCATGTTTTCACTACTACTTTAGAACTAAAAAGCTATCTCTACAGAAGTACCTGCAAAAGCAATGTGCCGTCGTTACATTTGTCAGTGACACTTGTGCTTACATGAAATGGGTCAGTAAAATGAACTGCATTGGTCCTGATAATTAGACAGAATTATTTCAAATTAAATTGCATGATACAAACCAATTAGCATATATGCACAGGAATCAGAATGAAAGAGAATGGAATAAAACAGTGCCTCTCGAATGTCTGGTTGTGTGATACTCCAAAATCAAGTTTTAAAGCTATTGTCCTCAATCCATCCACTAGATTCTGACTCTGCGGATTATCCACCCCTGAAGGATGTACAGATACGGCAATCAGCAAAATACAAAGTTGAAATATGACCTGGACAAGTATATTTAGACTGTGACCAAAATTTTATTAGAACAGTCACCTTCAGATGTCCCTCTAACAAGCTCATCATTAATGGCTCGCACAGGAATCCATAAAACAGAAGTTATATTGCTTGCCCATTCTGGCAATTCTAGTTTACTGTTCTGAAGAGTTAGCTGCTTAGAATGTACATCGCCAGCAGAATCTTCACTTCTAGTACTCTTTAGGTGATCTGCACCTGCATTCTCTAATGCACTATAATACCTTTCCATTTCAACGACATGTGTCTCCTCTATTATCAGACCAGGACCAGGGTCAATGTGCAAGATAGCACCCTTAAGGGAGTAATTGATCGGCTTTACAATTATTCCCATCCACTGACATTCATTTAATAGTAAAGCAGAAGAAATAGCCGCAGCAAGGTCGACTAACAGCCTTGGCTCAAGCACCTAATGATTAAGAAATTAAGGCTAGTTAGAAACCACTTTAATACTTCCATTTCAGAATGTAAGGCGGTGGTGAAGTTTATCAATTTTTATGATATGAAATAAGATCACAGTTCACAAATTTTTATGACATGAAATAAGATCACAATTCACAAATTTTTATGACATGAAATAAGAAGAAATTCGCTAATTTTTATGAGATGAAATAAGATCGCGATTTCACCGAAAGTTCTCATTCCTTTTCTGATTCTCGGCAGAACTTTACTTTTTATAATCCACAATGCAGATCATCATACAGCACTACAGCAGTATAACCCTATCAAAGCATAGTTAGGAAGAAACACTACTTCTATTCTACTGTCGAAAAAAAAGCCACACTACCTTCAAGATAGGCCTTGTTGGCTTCTCATAACTCATAAGATCGTCACTGTCTGCAGGTCCACCTCTGGAGAAATTATGAGATCTAAATATTAAGTGGCCAATGCGACCTGTAAGAACTCCCAAAACATAAGAACCAGGCTTCTGTGGAGGTAAGGAAAGGGTGATGGCATTCTTGCCAGGCTTTAAAATTGTTGCACCAGAACTCTTTATGGCCTAAAAATCAGAAAAAACTAAACATTACTGTGAAATTTTATGAGAAACCAATAAACTACGAAATGTTACAGACCCTATTAGTTTGGGAAAACAAGAAGTAACACCTTAACGCCTTCATCAACATTATGGGTAGCTGTGAGAGTTAGACCAAGTGCTTCAAGAGTTATATCATCTGGAAACCCACTCCATACAGTAACACACAAGGTTCCAGGATCCCCGTCACATATTTCCATTGGTGGCCCAGGATTGCTGGAAAATGTTACTAAGGATGACACATCTAGGGGTACAGGGTTCTTCATTTCGCTGTGTGCAAGTTGAATGATTTCTGACTGAAAAGCTTGGCGTTCTTTGGCCAAGAACAAACCTGTGTCTAGTGACAACAATCTAACACAAGATGATAGGTAGCCAGCTTGATCATTGAGTATTCTCTGACAATCCGCTAAATTGGGAAGGACTTCTGCTAACAGATCTTGCCATCCTTCCCCAGAATAAAGGGCACAGACTTTCTCATACGACTTGGCGGCTAGATCATAATTACCATTCTTGTACCAGACAGCTGCAATCTCTCCATCAAGTACAACTCCATGCCGTTTCCACCATGAGTGATGATAATTATCAGCAGCACCTTTAGATAGTTCTAGATACTTTCTCTGACATGGATATATTCAAAGAGTCAAAGAAAGTTTCCCAGTACCCAATATATTCTCTATAACACAGATCATAATTATACAGTTTTACAAGGTACCGATATATGAAAATGGTGAAGCAAGAGAAGAAGTATATGAAATTTGTTGCTGCTTATGATTTAGTGAAAGCAAATATATTTGTGTCCTTCAATAACTTTTAAATTAATTCAATACTATAAATTCTCAACCATGCATTGGGTTAAAGTTGGCACTGAATAGTGAATTCTAAGGTCACCCGTTCACCCAGTAAAACCCACTTACTTTCTACAAGTCCTCTACTTTAAAGATGATGCTGATAAAAATATTACAGTAGTCTAAAAAACCTTAACAGAAAAATTTTCCGTTAAGCTGCCTACCTCAAACTCCTCTAAAGATGACATAGATTTCCATAAACCAGGGTCTGATATTGTTTTCTGCAGAGCATGCTCTGCAGCAACATGAATTTCAGAAAGTGTCATCGGACGGTCAATTGTGCTTTCAAAGTTTCCAAGAGAAGAATTAGTTCGTGACATTGTAATTGCATTTACTTTAGGTGCTGGAGCCCGTCTTAGTTCTGAATCTGAGCTGTTGGTACATAGAAATATGATCAGGGCTAAAAAAGATAAACAAATACATTATATGATCTTTTAGAATAGAAAAAAGGAACAACATTAAAGCAGTGCCTTTTAAATTAAAAAAAGGCAACAATATATAAGTGCACCCAGTTTTATCTTTTGTAGACTTTGAATTGTATGGCCCTCAAGTGCGACGTTATATGTAATAATAAATCTACATCCATTACCCATCCATAAAAGATTGTCCATCAAACATTTCCAAAGCATTTCCAACAGAAAGGGAAGCTCTCCTGCGATTGGCTTCACGCAATAGTAGTGAGGGTTCAAGAGGCAGTGGTTTTCTCTGAATTCCAAAATGTTTGATCTTTGGAGTAGCATGAAGAGTCATCTGCACATATATCACCCTCGCTGTTGTAATACAGTAGTAGCCTCTTGATGTAAATAAAAAAAGTTACAACCACTTCATATATCTAGAAGACTTTATTTCACAATAGTGAGAAATAATAATTTTTTGTTCGACATATATAATGGTCCACCGTCAGACCCTTCCACGAGTATTTCTAAATATACCTGTGTCTGTATAACATAGAAGAAAACTGATATCTAGGATAATTAAAAAAGACTCATAGTTATCGATCAATTTATTCATTTCATGAACTTGCAACAACCCATCAGTTGTAGATCAATTTATTAATTTCATGGCTTAGTAAACTGACCGTTGAGGCGCTACTCAAGTATATAATCAAATGTAACTTGAAGACTTTATCTTGAATTCTTGATGTTATAAATTACCATAAATTCTATAAAATCGCATTTGCAATGACTATTACATTGTGGAGAACATACCTTTTCTTTCACAAGCACTTCAGATGAAGCATCAGCTGGAAGTGAAGGCCAAACTGCTGGCTTCGGCCAAGGTAGCATGCTGAGTGAAGCACTTTTGGAGGGAAAGGTGGGAATGTGAATATTTAAATTTTTAGTACAATGAAACTGGATGAACTGACTTTATGACAGTGACTTTAAGAAAATACTGTACTTTAGTTCATTACCTAAGATATGCAAGGGTACATACCTGTTGGCAGGACTTCTTTCAATATCAGGTCCGTAACCAATTAAATATGCAAGCCTCATAAACTGCCACAAGCATGGATAAAGTTCAATATGAAGGTTACTGCTAGCAAACTTTGGGTTCTAATCAAGCGGATGAAAAAGCATCCTACTGTTTCTCTCTTCATAATTAATAAATGTATATATTTATGATGATCATCACCTGACAGAAAGGAACTGAATATAGTATCAATCATTGCAGCATAGCATTGTCAGAGATGTCTGCCGATGAAAATATGTATCGGGTAGTTTTTCTTTCACGCATCATTCTTTTTAAAGCATACAATTCACATGTAGTGATTAAATATGTTGTAAAACATGTGAATGTCTACCTTGGTCCGGCATAGAGAATACAGATCCCCCTGAACACGGTGAAACTCTTTTTCTGTATCAGGTGCAACTAATCCATCACTATAGCGTGACGCAGTCGCATCGATTAAACCCAAGCAAGCTGTTATCATCCACACTTCACGTGTACAAAATGGTAATATTTTCTGGAAAGAGCTCCACCAGAAAACAAAACATAAAAGCAGACTCAGGAAGAATGTAAAAAGAAAAGAAGTGGAATTAGTTTTATATTTTGATCAATGCGAGAAAACTAAAGCAATAAACATGGAAAAATAAACAGAAGTACCTCGTGCAGGACCAGTTCCTTTGAGAAGCTCATTATAAATGCATAACCCCTTGATGCAACCTCATAGGGACGATTTAGTTTGAATAACAGCTGGATAAAGTTAAAATACACATTAACGCACAAATTACAGAAAAGTGATACTTAAGACGTCACAAGTTAAGAAATGTAAGAGCCACACAAACAGTTGCAAATTAACAAAGTGATCTGATCTTTTTTCAGCGCTTATTAAACTCTCAAATTAATCATTAACTTATTAAAGGAATTGCACCTCCTACTGTTTAGAAAAAATGTACCACCCTTTTGTAGGATAATTAACATATGTTCCTCATAATTCGAATTTCTCCTAAAATACAATAGTAATAAGTTTGTACATGCATGCTGTGTTTGTCACATGGAACAATGCACAGCATTTTGAGATATTTGATATCAGATCTTCGAAAGAGCATACTATTATCTCATTGTGGTCATACATATATTGTGGGTTTAGAACTAGATTGAGTTATAACCCAAAGGGTTATCTTGATTGCTCTCTTTTAAGGACGATGTTATTATTTAGCATAGAAAGAAGAAACTTGTTGTGACCAGATTCAGTGTAGACTGTAGCAGTTGAATATAGAGCTCCACACTTTATTAGAAGATTCCAAGTAAAAGTTAATCAGTAGATAAGACGGGGTTATCTTGATTGCTCTCTTTTAAGGACGATGTTATTATTTAGCATAGAAAGAAGAAACTTGTTGTGACCAGATTCAGTGTAAACTGTAGCA
The DNA here is from genome assembly GCA_008931105.1 of Oenanthe javanica. Classification (NCBI taxonomy): domain Eukaryota; kingdom Viridiplantae; phylum Streptophyta; class Magnoliopsida; order Apiales; family Apiaceae; genus Oenanthe; species Oenanthe javanica. Next base: position 10,115 of record QRFB01019549.1, read on the forward strand.
GTTGAATATAGAGCTCCACACTTTATTAGAAGATTCCAAGTAAAAGTTAATCAGTAGATAAGACGTTTTGTGATAATAAAACTGCAGTTACTTGTACTACAGATCCGGAGCTGGCTTTTTCTAATATAAAACATTTGATTAGATCTAGCTAAATATTCCAGCATGAATCATATTGTGATCTGCAGACATTTCATTAACAAGTAGGCTACCTTTACACGTTCTGCCAAGAATAATATTTGCTTGGTGATATCTTGACAAAAAGAACTAAATAGTAAAATGTTCCATCCCCTGCGGCATAAGTTCATAATGCTCAACTCTAGACCAACTTGAGCAGTGTACACAGTGTGAATATCTTGGAAGCCATTTCTTAGGATATTGTATTTTGTAAATATTTTCTAGCCATGATTTAGCCCAAGTAGGATACTTGCAGCCTAGCCTTAGCTGTAAGCCTGTAACTGCAGTCTCTAACCAAGTCACAGCTTAAATATGCATAACTACTACTGCAATAGTCCAACTATAACTTCTAATGAGAAGAAGTATCCCAATATTCTACACTTATAAGTTATAAACAGAATCTGATATCTTGTTTCCTTCAGGATCAGCAAACAAAGGCTTTACAGTCTTGTGAGAATCCAGCTCATTATTGACAAAGTAAAAAGACACTATTAAAAGAGAGTTAGTATTCCAAATTAAGACAGACAGTTCTGCACACCTTTGCTTGACAGGCGAATAAATACTGCCTGAACTCGAACGCTCTAAATGAATCGTCTTGAACAATCTGTGTCAAAGGCTTGTTGCCTGGGCTTAAGAGGGCAGCCTGATCATCTCCACGGTCCATTCCTCCAAAGTCCCTTTGCTTCCCTGCCATATCAACTTAGATGCATACACAAAGCGAGTTAGTAAAGTGACCTGGAACTTCAGTATTTTAAGTGTAAAAAATACTTAAAGGTTTGATTAATATTGTTGAAGAATAATACAATTAAAAAATAAATAAAAGAAATGAATCCAAATTTATAAATTGCTACACGATTAAAATAGATTGTTTTACGTGTAACTTTTCTTCTCTTTTTTTAAAAAATATAAAGGTAAATATAGGCATGTTGACTTTCATTTACCAATTAAATTTGTTAAAGAAAAACTTTACGTCTAGTTGCATCTAACAAAGTAGAGCTCTGCCTCAGCCTATTCAAGGAACTTCATGAAGAGTATATAAAACATTCCGGTCAATTTCATGTAAGACTGAACTTGATTGTAGTATGTAATATCGTAAAAATACATATGTAGGCCAATATGAAAAGGTGTAAGAATCATAATTAACATGTACTAATAAAAGTTTATTGTACTATAATATTTACAAATTAAACCAAGAACATAAAAAGTAATAATGAAATTGCAACTGATAACCAGAGTACGCATAAGTGGCACCTGTTTCCGAGTAGCAGAGTTCTAGTTCATCATATTCGCGTAATGAGTCTTCATGAAGATGAGCCATCTCAAACATAAAAGCCAAACTTTCCTATACCCAAGGAAACAGCGTAAGAAAGTTCATACACATAATATATATATATAGAAATATACACGCAAATAAATACATAGTGAACATTAAATACATGTAGAAAAAGAACAATGAATTTTCGAGATTAAAAATTCAGTCGTGGCAAGAAGAGTGGTATTTATGTCCATTATTTCAAGTCATTAAACAAAAGAAAACCGAACATAACCTGTGTATCCCACTCTAAAAGCCTGGTCTGGGTAAGTCAAGACATTAGGTTTTCAAAAATATATACAGAAATATATAGTACAAAGATGCCAAACACATCAACAGATGAACAGACAGATAATCATACAAACAATACATTTGTCATCATATATCTCCAATAATGCCATATAGCCTAAAATAATATATTTTTGTTGATAAGTAAAATTGAGAAGCTACCTTCAGAATAAAAAAATTGCAGAAGTTCCATACTGGCATAAAGCGCTGTTCGCTAAGCTTGCGGATCTCATCCTCATAAAATTGAATGCGCCTATCAAGAGTGTTTCTAATGGATTCCAGGACCTTGGATTCCAAATCGTCCCAAAAATTTGCTTCTGGCCCATGCACATCTAATTTGCAGCACCTGAGTATTTTTAAGGCATCATAGCAAAAGATAAGATCCTTGGTAAAAAATGCATTTTTTTAATATCTTGATACTACACGTCCACACCTGCATATGAGACATCAATAGTTTCCTAGTGCTGATTTCTATTATAATTCATGCCCAAGAGCAAGTTACACAACACTAAACATCAATTAAGATATTAGTAATCTTCAAAACAGCTTAATCTCGGAATAAGCTATTCCACTCTCATATTGAGTCCGTTAATAATTGTCTGACTAGCCTATATCAGGACGACTGAACAGACAATAATTTAGGGAAATCTTTTAATTATATGGCATTGTGAATATTGACAAATTGTACCATTGATAGCTCTACTGAAAGAACTGTAAATGCAGATGACATGTAAGCCACCTGGTATTCCTGACATTTTTCCAAAATAAATAATAAGATTACCATTAGATATGTACCTTTCCCTTTTCTTCGAGTTAAAATCAACTTCAAGTTTGGCATACACTTTTTTTGCCATCTTGGTTGCCTGATCATTGTGAGGAGGAGCTTTGGATACAAATACAATAAACCACTCGCGTTCATCATTTTGAACTATTAATTTCAAACGTGGTTTGAGGATGGTCTTGAACTCATCAAGATCCTATTCAAGAGGGAACTCCATTAAATAGCAAAGAATAAAAAGATTTTGAATTATATATTGAATAAGAAAAGTAATATCTATCTTAGACTAAAATTGTATATACATGCAACGCCTTAGATTTTGAGAACCTTGAAGTAAGGAAACAGATTTGGGGGAGGGGGGAGGATGCATTCCAAATATTATATACTTTGCAAGACTGTTGTGGCAGAGTGTGTGATGTATAAATAGTACACAAGATGTTTAATTCTATTCTCCTTACTTAATCCTACAATGAATCATCTATAATATAAGCTCTTAGCTTGAGCCCAAACCCTAGTTAAACCCTGAATTGCACTAATCTTAAAAAAATCAGCTACTTTCAAGAAGCTCCCACATAAACACTATATGTAATATGCATGGAGTGCTAAGCTCTTTTACCACACTTTTGAGATGACCGAGGTTGACTGCCTTCTAAATGTTGACAATCTACTCTCTTAGCTTTTCGATTAGGAAAGCGACTGACATATGATAAGGTAAGAGAAGGTTAAAAACAATAAATAAAGAGAATCGGGAGTCACTGATGTAGGACAAGGTAAGAGAGGCTTAGAAACTAGGGATAAAGACCTATCTCCGATTCTCCGCACAAAATCGGTACACTCATAAATAAATCCTCGAATTTATCAAATATTAAACAACTCATAATATTCATTATCTCCCTTAATAATGACAGTTACAATTGTTTATGTATATATCCTAAAACTTGGAAAATAACCATCCTTGAAAAATAAGTAAAATACTGAGTAGATGAGAAAATAATGCATCACAGAATTAACAAGGACAAAGCAGGTGGTAAAGCTGAACCAAAAAAATTTTGACTTATTTTTAAAAGGTCACAAAGTTGCATAGAAACTATTTTTAGAACTAACAGATTATTTCTAGCATATAAATACCAAAGAAGATGCTTTAATATTGTTTCGAAGTTTTAAAGACTTCCAACTTACCTCACATGTAACAAGAACCACAGTTGCATATGGTTCTCTGAACCAAAATAATGATAACTCATGAGGAGATCGACTACGTAGTCTTGCATCCGTTGTCAATATATATTCAACTGGCAGAGTCTCGAGAAAAACAGGATTGCGAGTCTTGTTATTCAAAGTAGCTCCTTTTAACGGCAACCTTTCTTCAAAGTCCTTCTTGACTAGAGGCCACAAATCGCTCACGTCTTCAACTGAAAAGGATTTTGACAATGAATGTGTAATACTGGAAGAACAGGAAAATTAGGAAACTTATGGCCTAGTACATACGCTGTGATTTATTCTGTGCATGACTTGTTCGTAACTATGATCTCCAATGTGACAAAAATTATAATAAGAAAAAAACTCAAAACAAAGATTTAAAATGTTTGATCTAACAATGCTGGGTAAAAAGAGTTTTTATTGTGCTTTATACTTCTCATTGTAGTGGCAAATATGAAGGTTGTCTATATATAGTCTTCATAGATTCATATACATTAAATTTCAAAATATGTACACAATTTACTGAACCAAAGTTCATATCCTAAGTAAATTACGTGCAGGAGGTGTAGATGAAGAGCTTAAATTGGACATATATGACATATCTTTAAAAACTAACTTTTTGCGGTCACTCTCTCACTAAAACAAGAAAGTGAGTTGAAACACTTTACACTGCAGGAGCCTATTTGAGCACTAAACATGTATATATATGTATACAACTTCATTGCAATGCTAACAAAAGTGCTCTCACAAACTCTCAAAAAATGAACAAGCATATTCTAAATTCTATTGTCAATTACCAAACACATTCAAATTCCATAAAAGAAACGCAAAAACAACCAATCAATGCCAACTCCAGATTTTACCTAAGCAGAAGATAACAGATCTGTATGCAAGCTATATACAATCATTGCACGTAACTCTCCAAAATACCCTAGATATTGCGTATAGTAACTAAATTCCGTAATATTACAAATCTAAGCAACTGGAATCGAAGAGCAATTACAGTTCATCTATAAACTACGCAATTTCACAGTTACTAATATATAATCAACGCTAATAGTAGTAAAAAAGTGGATCTGATTCGATCAAGAAAGTAACGAATCGCTTATTAAAATTCACGTAACACAACTTAGAAGCAGTGGTAGCAGAAAGTGAGAGTAATAAATTAGGGTTTGAAGAAGTGAATTAGAAAATTACCGGCAACGATGACGCGATCGCAGGAGCCTTTAATAGATTGAAATTGAGCCAAAAAATTGGCCATTATATAGGTAGATATCAAATCGCAGCGATCAGTTATATAGTTGCCAAGCCCGCCTGTGTGAGTTTATGGTTCTGTTATATATGAATTTCACCGACTGTTTCTATATATAATACGTACATAATGGCAAAATATGTCACAAATGAGCCGATAAAATGGTGATGAAATTATAAATATACCCTTATTTTATATAAAATAATAAAAGTGTCCCTAATTTTTAATTAAAGATAAAAAAAAATGGATTTATGTTATTATGAGAAATTGAATCTCTGACCACTTGTGTCAGATATAAGTTTATAATCATCGATAAGTCAATTTTTGATTTTAATTTCAAACGCTTATTACATAAATCAGACAACCATCAAATCTCATTTTATCACACATTTAGTTTTATTTTAACTTTTAAATTAATTATAATNATGGATTTATGTTATTACGAGAAATTGAACCTCTGACCACTTGTGTCAGATATAAGTTTATAATCATCGATAAGTCAATTTTTGATTTTAATTTCAAACACTTATTACATNTCAAACGCTTATTACATAAATCAGACAACCATCAAATCTCATTTTATCACACATTTAGTTTTATTTTAACTTTTAAATTAATTATAATTCAATTAAAATGCGATATTAAATATAAGATCAAATATATTATACAAAATAATTGGGTGAAAATATAAAATTAATATAACAATAATATGATTTGAAAATGAAATGATTGATACTATAAGATGATGTTAAGTGTATTATATGATCAATTAGATGAAACCTAAATAAAGGTTGTTACTGTATCTTATCTTTATAATTTTATTTTAGATTTTTTATTAAAATAAAATAAAACAAGATTAAAATAAAATATAGACTCAAGTTATAAATAAGATTAAATTTTAAACATAGGATCATATATAATATATAAATATATTATGTGTGTATTAGTAAACAAATATTTTTTAAATATTAAAAGTCTATTAAAATATACAGTCAAATCAAAAAAAAATTCAAATATATATATATATATAATATTATCAAAATTGAAAATATTATATTAAATTAAATAATAGGATAAGAAATACAATTTAAACTAGAGACCCATGCCTTACACGGGTTTTAGTGCTAGTTTTCTACTAATATTTTCACCGACTTTTTGATTATTAATTTTTTAATAAAATTTTAATATTATTTTTTGGTAAGTATTAATTCAATAATAAAAGACATACGACATCTACAAAAATAGTCGCGTCGAACAAACATAAACAGAAACAACAGAAACAATGGCTAATTAATCAATTCTTTTTTGAGATACAATCACNATTGATTCAAACTCCTGCAAAGATTCAATTCCATTTGTCTTTAATTGTTTTGGGAAACTTTGATCAACTGATAATTGTTGTAAAACTTATCAGTCGAACCTTCTTTGCTTATCCATCAATGGATATGTTATCCATTGATCAATTGATGTATCAATNCTAATCCAATTTGAGCTATCGACCACAATTGCAATCCCCTAAAAACTTTCATCACTAAATCAAACACCACACTCTCACAAAGAAAGGAGAAAAACATCAAAAATTCTCACTGAGAAGAGATTAAAACCAAACTGAAATTACAAATTAAAACTAAAATTACAAAACAAAAGCAAGCCTTAGATTCAGAAAATGAAATCACAAAAATAAGATAAACTGGACCCCTCGAAAACCGAATAAACACCCGTTTGATCGGAGAAGACGGAAAATCCGGATGCTCCGATGGTTTTTGATCTAAGAATTTTTATTGAAAAATGAAAGGAAACTAAGAGATTGAGGTTTTTCATCGGAAAAAACAGGTGGAAGCCCCGACAACTGTTATTTCCCTTAAGTACAAGTTTGTAGAAAGAAATGTTGAATACAAATTTAAGAATTATATCAAATTCTTGCGGATTTAAGTTTGTATATTNGGTTACAAAAATTAAGATCAAATTTATAATTCTAAGTAAATTTGTTATCATCATACTGCATGATTCCTAACAACAGTTATGTTTGAGAAATGAAAAAAGGAGGCGGATCTATAAAGAATAGAGGGAAATAGGGTTAGAAGAAGTCTACATTATTATTATTATTATTATTTATTGGGCAACAATGCCGCGCGTAGCGCGGCCGAAAAGTCTCATCATAATTAATTAAACAGTCCTTGACATGATTTCATAAAATTTTATTTTTTATTTTTATAATAATGACATTTATTATTATTAAAATTTAATTAAAAATTTAATAAAATTTATGCAAATATTTAAATAAATTAACATCAAATTTATTTTGAATATGATATTATCAGCCGACTCCCCTTTATTATTTTCAATTTTAAATACTAATCGGTCTTAAATTGTAAGAAAAAATAAAATAAAATATACAAATATTAATTTTTTAATCCTTGATATGAAATGAAACATGTTTCTTACATTAGTAGTGTATATGATTAAAAGTTATTAATATTTACTTAACACAAAATAATTTAATAGAATTTACTTTTATTTTTTTTGGAAAGATTATTATTTAAAAAATTCATATATATTAAAATTAGGTAATATTATAAAGAAGTTATTAAACAATACTTACATTTACTAATTTTAGTTGATCACAAAATTAAAGTTTACCAAGTAATGAAATTTATTTTTTATTGTACGACCTTTATTTTTATAAAACTATTTAGAAGAATAATAAAAACGAAAATTTTATTTTCTTAGGGAGATGACTTTTAGCGAATTGTGTAATACCTGGAGATTAATAAAACCGTTTAACTGAAAAATGGCAGTTTTGTTGAAAAATAATAAATTATATAAATAAAATATGGTGAGGAATCGAATCCTGATGTACTGACGGACAAGCAGCATAGTATAGAAATACGGAGTATAGCTAGGCGGCATGAATGTAGGGAGAGAAATAATCGGGAAGCACAGAAAATATTTAAAAATGATTACAAGCAGCAACTCACCGCTCCGATTCAGCTATTATATATATATTAGATTAGATTAGATATAGATATAGATTATTATTTAATTCCTCTATTTTTTTTCTACGAAAATTCAATTTCTCAATTTTTTAAATCCAAAGCATATGTAAAATTTTGATTAAAAAACTTATACATATTTAATGTAGAGTTGCAGGTTATTTAAGAACAAATTTTATATGTTTATTATTATGATTATTTTGTAAAAATTATTATTCTTAGAAAAATAAAAATTAGGAATACTCAAATCAAAAAATATGTATTCATCAATAAAAATAACTGAAAAATTAAAACTGATTATTCTCATTATTTTTCCTAAAATAAAGTTGTAGCTTTGTCGTTTTATTTTCGATGATGTCAATTTTTCTCGTCTAAACATAACAATTTAATATATATATATTTAGAGTTTGTTGGCAAGTGAGCGATGAAGAGGATAGGATTTTGGATAAAGCTGCAAAGTACGGACTAGGCTTTGTTTCCATGGCTTTTCTTTTATCCTCCATCTCCCGCAAGCTTTCTTTCGGTAATAATAATGTNGTCGTTTTATTTTCGATGATGTCAATTTTTCTCGTCTAAACATAACAATTTAATATATATATTTAGAGTTTGTTGGCAAGTGAGCGATGAAGAGGATAGGATTTTGGATAAAGCTGCAAAGTACGGACTAGGCCTTGTTTCCATGGCTTTTCTTTTATCCTCCATCTCCCGCAAGCTTTCTTTCGGTAATAATAATGTATCTAATGTATGTATATCTAACCAATCTTTTGCATGTCGTTCGCTCATCCCCATTCGTAGACAAAAAAACCCATCAAGCAGCTGCTTCATTCACTCCAAACTCATTTCTCCCATTTTCTCCACAATGATCACCCCTCCTTCATCGGTTAGTTCAAATCTACTCCACATTTACTTCTTTCTACTCACTTGTGTGTATACCTGTTTCACAAATTTATGTTCTAAGATCATGCAACCATTATATGTATACTGTTAGAATATAATATTATAAGATCCTGTTAAGTCCTCGAACGAGTAACTTAACCTGTTATCAGAGCTTAATTATCAGCTTTATGGTATCCCCTGATTCAGTTTCTAGCCATGCAGGAAATTATAAATCATCATAAACTCACNCCACATTTACTTCTTTCTACTCACTTGTGTGTATACCTGTTTCACAAATTTATGTTCTAAGATCATGCAACCATTATATGTATACTGTGAGAATATAATATTATAAGATCCTGTTGAGTCCTCGAACGGGTAACTTAACTTGTTATCAGAGCTCAATTATCAACTTTATGGTATCCCCTGATTCAGTTTCTAGCCATGCAGGAAATTATAAATCATCATAAACTCA
>QRFB01019550.1:8344-19459 GCA_008931105.1 Oenanthe javanica
AAAACCCTAAAGGCAGCATCAGCAAGGAGGCAGAAAGAACAAAATTCGAAATCATCAAAGGAGGCTAGTACATCCATTCCGTAATCAAGATCGTGAGACGTTCTTGAAGGTGCTCGTGTGGATACCATAGAGGTGTTTTCGAGAAGAAGACACAAGTCGTGAAAGCTAGGATCTCCGTTGAGTTCGTAGAAGTCAAGACCAAGAAAATGTATGATTCCGTTTTACACAAATCAGTCCGAACTTATACATGATCCTGCGTTAGGGTTCCGAAATTTTTCGTTATATTTACGTTTAATCCGCTGCGTTTTATGCCTCGGAACCCAACAATGTATTCAAAAAAGATAAATCAAGTCATCTTAAAATAATTAAAATTTTATTTGTGTTAGTTCTTTTGATGCATTATTTACACTATATTATATAGTATAAGTAAAAGTAAAATAATAATATATTTAATAATATCGACCTATTTTTATTTTATTTTGTTGAATTAATTAAAATTTTATTTAAGGCCTATTTTAACTATAAAAACTAATTCATTCAATTGAATATTTTGAATATATAAAATATTTTTAAAAATAATTTAAAATATTTTCCAGATGCACGGATGCAAGGGAACTATACTAGGGCTCTAATGTATATACGGAGTATGATAAAGCAATAGCACTCATCTAAACTAGCAAAAAGAAATTAAAGGGAATCTTTTTGGTTAATTAAACGAATTAACTGGCCATGCAGAGGAGCTTCGAAACTGTGGTAGGTGTGTGTATTTTTTTAAAATTTCTTTTAGGGCATGGCAGGTATCTGGTATGTGTATAAATAAATTAAGCCTCATGATATCAATTCATTTCATGTTTTCCTGTCTATTAACGGTAGTCGATCCGCTAATTTTATTAATTTATATGATATAGTTTATTTTAAAAAATATGTTTAACTATTTTTTAATTTTTACACAAAAGATGCGAATTAATATAATTAATCCGTCTAATGAATTAAAACTGAAGCACTTGTAAAAAAAGAGAGAGAATTAAACTGAAGCAGTCTCGAAGAGTCTCGCAGATCCAAGTTATAAATATTCGACATATATTGTGCAGGCCGACATATATTCGACATAAATATTCGACATATATTGGAGGGACAATGACCAAGGCTCCAAAATTAGGAGGAGCCCAGTTTATTTAGATTTTAATATAATAGGAAAATTTTATTTTATTTTTAAAATCAAGAAAAAAATTAATATAAAAAAATAAAAAAGAAATCCTTTCATATTAGTTAGCCGTCTTTACTCCCAATCTGTATCAAAATTGAATCACTCGACTTTTTTTCTTTTCAGAATCAATTCTCTTTATTCTCAAAATTATCTCCATCATCATTAAACATATCAGAAATTTAAATATTTTTCATCAAAATTACTTGAAGTTAAAGTTTAAAAAATCCAAAAAAAATTGATACTGATGTTATTATCAAAAATTTATATCTTGAAAAATTTTATATCTCGAAAAACTCGTAAAACCCATTTTTTATGAATTGTTAGATTATATATTAAAATTTAGAATATAAATTGATTGGACATTTTTTTTTATTTTAATAAAATTATTATAATTTTTTTAAAAGAGCTCCGCTTTATTATTTTACCTAGGTCTCAAAGGATCCGGAGACAATGCATTCCTCGATTATTCAATAACACTAACTTCAAGTGATGTAAAGTACTTCTATTAGCCTGTGCCTGTCAAACGACAGGAAAAATTACTCCAAGACGAGCATTCATCTTTCTTATAATATTATTGTTGTTGGAATAATGTGAGAAATAAGAATTGAAGCAACAGAGTTTGTGAATATAGAAAATAAAAAATAAAAAAATTCAACAGAGTGAAAGCTTCTGTCTATATGTAATACATATGGTTGTTTCTTCTAATTTTACAATTCAATGCAAATCCTCTTCTTTACAATTCGGGCATGAAAAAAGTGAGGCTATTTTGAAGTGATATGTTGCTTTCCATTTCTCTGTGCAAATTTCAGTCTCTCTCACACCGGTTGTAATATTTCACCCAGCTCTTTATGATTAGTGATGGACATGGATATATAGAGAAAGGAACAAAGTGATCGGCACTTCCTGCCTACCCTAATCAAGTAGCCTGCATGAGGACCAAAATCTAGAGCCTCTTTTCACTGTTCCTGAACTGGCTAGCATTTAAAACTTTACCACTTACTGAAAAACACACGCAAACACAAAATTTATGGCATGGATAGTATCCACTAAAAAAACAGACAAACAAATAGTTCATATTTTAACTCCACAAACACATTCAAAATCTTTAAAACAATCTCAAACCTATCTTAACCCAACCAAACAAGCCAAACACAGCTCTACCCAAATCTGGTACTAATCAAATCTTTCGAATTTCAAGAGACTGGCTTATCCATGTTCCAGCGATTTTGGGGTTTGCCAGATACTTGGCTAATAACAGGTGCACATGAGGTCGTCAACTTTTCCCTTGAAGCACTCCACTTATTCGTTGCTTGCTGTTCGGACACAAAATTTATTTTATTCCTCCTAGATTGTTTCCTTTGGTAGTCAGTGTCGTGAATCTGTGAGGTTTCTTGCCTTGGCATGTAGTTATTGTTATATGGCCTATCATCTGGTGGAACGTAACCCATGTGCTCTGGAACGCAACATCCTGGCGCAATATTACCGGTGTCCCCCCCTTTATGAGGATTCTCTATATACCATGCACCCCCATATATCGCATTAGGATCTTCCTCAACATACTCTTGTGCATTATTATTTCCATAATGATACCAACCCTGGGAATCATTCCAACCATCTCCCCATCCACTAGGACCACTATACCCCCAACCGTCTCCCCATCCGTAACCTCCCATAGGTGCGTTATTATTGTCGTACCAACCCCAGGAATTGTAGCCTGAATTTGTCCATGCATTGCCTTCCACAGGTCCATTGTTTTGACTAATTTTATGTTCCCAAGGTTTATCTGAATTTTTCCACGCATTGTCTTCCACAAGTCCACTGTTTTGACTGATTTTATGCTCCCATGGTTTATCTGAATTTGTCCATGCATTGCCTTCCACAGGTCCATTATTTTGACTCATTTTATGTTCCCATGGTTTATCTCCATCTACATTAGATGAAATATTGGGCTTTTCCTTGGATTCTTCCGCACCATCTCCCCAACCTGTACTCGAGAATCCTTGATCCTGCAAGAAAGTGTCACCAAAAATCACTATATTCTCACGCTTCCTTACTGCATCAACATCCACTGGTTTCTTTACTAAGTCATGTAGCAGGTCTTGATCAACTCGGCAATCCCAGTCAATTTCATCAATATATTTATCAGGATCTGGCATTTCTATCTCACAAGGAAGACCATGAGTCTTTGCGTAGTACCTCATCTTAGCATCATCGAATGCTTCTTTCCCAGCAGAGTCATCCCAATTCACCACATTGTCATGGCAGGGCAAATACTTCTTAGCATCCACGATTTTGTTCCATGGAACTTTACAAATTGAAGTGCAAAACTTCTTCTCCCATGACGGGACAGTTTGCTGCCAATCACCTGAAGTATATGATCAGCATTATCCTCAATTCCATCTATCATTCTCAAGTTTCAAAAACTAAATACTGAGATGTGAGGGTAGAAAAAAGAAAATAAAGTTGTCCAAGGCATCAACACTTGAAGAAAAGCAAATGCTGCACAGTGAGTACTAGCTAAAGACCAATGACAGTAGAAATAACAAAAATCAGATGTGCCACAGAACAATGTGCCTTTAAAGTTGCTCTGCAAAAATAGCAAGAACCGATTACCAATTCCAACCTGAACGTGCATAAATTTCCAGAATCCCCACCATTCTTACTGTTTAGTTCCTCGTAGATTAATACACAACTACCAACTTTTGATCAATTCGTTATTTGCAAATGATTCTAATGAATTACCATTAGCACCATAACAAACAAACATTTATAACATTCCTACAGAAGGGACCAGTTATGGACATGGAGCTGAAAATTACTGTTTTCAGAAACTTAATTCAAATCAAGTAGAATAGCCCTTGCCACAAGATTCACATATAGCTCAAATGAAAATATATTGACAGGATCCAATTACATCAAAGGGCATCATTATTAGAAGTTCTATATTGAAAAAAGAGGACCAACTGATAGCCAATTCATACAAAAGATACAAACTTTGAAAATTTATCTGCTAAAACAAATTTACAGTAAGACAAAAATCTTAAATCACAATGTTGAAGATCAAACAAAACAAAATATACACATTGTATACCGCATTACTTCTACCGCATTACATTTACCGAGGATAAGGTGTCAGCATAATTTAAGTTACAACATAGCATATTCTAACTACAAATAACCCTAAAAAAATCATCTTTACAGACTCTGCCATCTACAACTTCACAACAAATTATAAAAATTATACCCCTCTACAAAATCCAAACAAAACTCCGCATCAAATACTTTAACAAAAATAAAAAATTATGCACAAATAAACCACAAAAATCTCATAAAAATATATCACAAAACATAAACATGGTCATGAACATAAAAATAACAGTTCAGTATGTCCACACACACAAACACAAGAAAAAAGAGAAGAAGAATGTATACATACCTGCAGATGGCTTTCTGTTAACTTTTGCAGCTTCTTGACTATTTTTATCTCCCCTGTACCTTCTCCTACCCTCCATTCCACCAAACTCAAATCTAATAACCAAATCAACAAAACAACAAAAAAATTAACAATATAAACAGCACACATGACAATTACAAGAAAAACAGTATATAAAGATCAAATCTTTACACAAATAAAATCAAGAAATCAACAAACCTGAAAAGGGCTCTTAAAAATCAACCAAAAACAACTTAATTTTTGCAATTCACCAACTGGGTCTTGTATATCTTGTCTGTCTCTGGAAAAATGAAGATGAGCATCATAAATTAGAGACAAAGGGGTTGCTCACAAACTTGCAAATTGGAAATGAAACCGCTATACAAAATTGTAGATGCAAAATATAAAAAAAAGGGGGGTGACAACGTGTTTAATGGTTGAAGAAATGACAAGTCTGTGTAACGTTTACAAATTGGGTAAGGATTATTATTGTTGTGAGATTTTCTGGAATGATGACGAAAATTGAACTAGTGTTTGATGTTTTCACACGCCTTTTTCTTGCCTATGTTGTCACTTGTTTATGTTTTTATTTTATACTACCAACTTGTACTAATCCACAAATATCATAAATATAAATATATATATATATATTTAATAAAAAGTTATTATATCCATTTTATATTTTTTTAGAATTATGGGGTTTCCAAAAACATTTGAAAATTCCCTTAAAAAACAAGAAATAATAGTTTTTTATATGTTGAATAATATGCTGGATATTTATTATATTATTACCGTGTATAATTTACATTCACTAAATTAGTATTGTGTGTTTTGGGCCTCTTGGTTCACTTGCACTTGGGCTCCGGAGTCATTGAACACGTGTTCAATTGCAATGTAGACAGTGAAAATTTGAATATTGACTTGTAGGTTGTAGCTATGGTGTGTGCTGTTTTCATTTTTTTAGTCAATACCATTCCATACCACTTCCGGATGCACGAGCCTGTGAAGGACAATTTTTTTTTTTACTTGATTTGACCCTGACAACCTTAAGGTGTTGTTTGGCCGACTTAGAGAAAATATTTAATAATTTTCCTATAAATAATGCCAATAATACATGTGCAACAGCTAGAAATATTATTATATAAACATATTAAAGTGCGTGTGATATTATTGTTACAAGTGGTAGAAATAACATTTTGTTAAGAAATAGGTAAAAATATATTAAATATTAAATACTTTTAAATTTATAAATTAGTTAATAAAACAAGCAGATCAATTATTATACGTGCGCATTCATATTTGTTGCTATTAAAGGACCTTCCTTCCGAATATATTTTTGACAACATTTATAAAAATAAATGAATACTGTGAGTAATTATTTATTTAATAAAAAATAAAATAAAATAGAACACACTTCGTTATCCCACAAATCACAATTCCTTTTTTTAAAGAGATGTAATGATTAACGGGACTAAATTCAACTGATAGGACGAAAATAAAATCATACAAAATTTCTGAAAATAAAGTGATACAACTTCTCAGGGATGGAAGAACAACAGAACTAATCAAACCGATACATTATACTTATATATAATTCGTGTAAAAGGATTAATATGGACGTTGTGGTTGTGATGATTGGTGTAATATGGTTGTTGCGGTAGATTAGTGGACGTGAAACTAAAACACATAAAATTAAAATCTTATATCAAATGACTTTACATGCTATAAAATTATTATAAATTTTATAATTTAAATTATAATTTCATATATTCAATACAAATGAAAATAAAAAATATTAATAATAATATTATAATATTTTTATAAATATTTACATATTTTAAAGTAAATTATAAGTAAATAATTATTATATAAATATTATTTTTATATAATATATAATAAAATAAAAAATATATAACTAAAAATATTTTATTATATTAATATTTTAATATTTTTATAGATATGCAATTTATATTAGAACAAACATACAAGTAATTAATAAATATAGTCAATAATAAAATAATATTTTTATATTTAATGTTATAAAATATAAATATATTAAAAGAATTATAATATATAAAATAAAATATATTAATTATAATAAATATATTTTAAATATTTAAAAGATGTTCCGTGTATCGCACGAGATATAAGCTAATATATCATTATATAATTTTTTTTATATAAGAGAGTGACACTCCTATATCGACTTTATAAAAATAATCCTATAAAATCTAACTCTAATTTTATAAACTCTATAAATCAATTTTTATTCACTGCTTGCTTAGCCCGTTCTATTAGGAAAGAAGGGATTACGAGCTAGTTAAAAGATAAATCCAATCTTTTTAAAAAAAGCTCTTTTTAAGAATAAATTTATAAGATATAATTTTATTTTTCCAACATCAAATTAAATCTAAACAATCAGATAAGCGAACATCCACCAAAAATAACTACTATGTACATCAGTAAATGTATTTCATTTTTTTTCAATTTAAATATGCTTTATCACAAAAACATTTATTTATCATTATAATTTTAAAAATTTCCAGAGGTATATTCTTATACAACGATCCATTACTTGTATTTAACAAGTCACTGCCTCGCCCTCATATTCTTATACAACGATCCATTTATATAACTACTACTATATAATTCATACATTATCACATCTTTTGTTTAACCACTATAATTGGACGATGAACTTGTCGGGTATCTTTCTTATCCTTGTTTTATCTTCCCAAATCTTTACAGTGAAAAATGTTGATGTCCACCGGAATGTTACTCTCCGAACAACGGCGGAGAAATATTTACAAATAACAAAAGGGTCATCGTTTAAGATTGCAATATTTGCAGACTTGCATTTTGGAGAGGACGCGTGGACACTTTGGGGTCCACAACAAGATTTCAAGTCAGTAAAGGTCATGTCCACTGTCTTGGATAATGAACACCCAGGTCACCTTTGTTTATTGCCTAAGTATGGTTGTATTTGACTTTAGGTGATATTTTTTTATTATGCTAATTGATTTGATTTAAATAGGCCGTTAGATCTTGTAACAAACATTCTTTTTGCTTAGGATGTTTAGGTTATTCAATCCATACAATATTGATCATTTGATTTTGTTAATACTCTTCTGCTCTTATTTATAGGTTGTTTGATTTTTTACACATAATTTTAAGTGTTTTGACCCCATAGTTAAAATTAATATTTTTAAAATTTTCTTTTTGTGAATTAAAATTTAAATATTATATTTTTATTCAAATTTTTTTATAGAAAATATCATTTTTAACTATGTGATCAAAACACCTAAAATTGCGTGTAAAAAGTCCAGTAACCTGTATAAAAGACCAAAAGAGTGACCTATATAAAGGATAAGAGAGACTATATATTTAAACCACATTTTTAATATACATATTGTAAGAGAGTTAGAATTTAAAGATGAGAATAAGCTGTGTTAAATTAAGATGCTGAAATACACGCCTAAAGTTATATATACATATCCTATTTAAAATTTTGAATTGAACCTGATATATATATATATATATATATATATATATATATATATATATATATATATATATATATATATATATATATTATACATTTAAATGATCAAAAATAAAAATAAGAATAAATAAGTTTAGGGGTCATCATCCTTGAATTAATGTGAGAAGTGTGACTATAACAAGAAAATATAGTCAAGTGTAAATGTGTAATCAACAATCAACATTCACGTTTATGTATGTATACGATTATTCCAAGTATATAATTTCTATGGTCCGAAGCTTATGTTACTGCATACTTCAGAAAACCAAATACTACAAAGTTTATAAAAAGAACAACTGCTAATAACAACCCATAACCCTGGAGCGTGCTGTACAATGTGGTTAATCTGTAAATTATTTTCTAACTGATGCTAGAAGATTGAAAATGCTGGAACAGTTAATAAATTGGAGCTTAGTCAAACACTTCCCCTGCTTCAAAATTTTGTTTCTCCCCGAAAACGTAATGTTTAGCTTGTGACAGAGACTTCGTACAACCTGCTGATTTTGTTGCAATATTTTTAAGACTATTTCTCTATTAAAAAATCAAGTTTCAAATGAAGTGATACCGATATCCGTGTGTTAAGTCCTGCTGTGAAATGCTGGGCTTTTAGTCATTGTGATGGTTTATACATATTGCTCCATGTTGGCTGCTGCGATGCAGACTGCATCATTCCAGAACATAGAAGCTGCTTGAGTGAAAAGTTCTTTGATCACACTGTATCAGTTTTAGTGCTGTAGAATGTAATCGAGAAAGGCAATATTTTATACTGTAACAGAATATTTACATTTCCTTGCAGATTTTGTGGTTTATCTTGGTGATGTCATTACAGCCAACAATATACCAATTGAAAATGCTAGTTTGTATTGGAATCAGGCATTATCCCCTACAAGATCAAGGAACACACCTTGGGCCAGTGTGTTTGGGAACCATGATGATGCATCATTTGTGTGGCCGTTAGAGTGGTTTTCTGCAACCGGAATTCCTCTAGTAGATTGTTCTGCGAAAATTTCAGGCGAGTTGAAAACTGTAACGGTGAAACTGTTCGCTGCAGCTTGTATCACTGTAGAGTTTGACACTAGAAATTACAGTGATTTGATACCTACAATACAGCTAACGAAAATGGAAATGTGACACCCTTACTAATTATTTTCGGATGCCATCCAGTTTCCACAAATAAACAAATGTTTTTCACAAGTTGTCAAAGGAAGATGTCTTTTGGGTTGGTGATTCGTGTATTTTATTTGATTTCAGGAGAGGCATGTAGCTTTAAGGGCACATCACGTTTGGAGCTGATGAAAAACGAGATTGAACATAATGCCTTCTCATACTCTAGAAGTGGTCCTAATAATCTTTGGCCGAGTGTATCTAACTATGCCCTTCAGATTTTATCATCAAGTAATTCTCAAGTGCCAGTGGCATTCATGTACTTTTTTGATTCTGGTGGTGGGTCATACCCCGAGATACTATCAACTGCTCAGGCAGAATGGTTTCGCGTCAAATCTCAACAAATAAATCCTGATGCAAGGTTAGAGAAGTAGCACTATACTAAATATTCTGCTTAATGGAAATTAAAAGTCTGTAAAAAAGCGGCAAGGCATTTCCCATTTGTTGCTAAGAAACTGGGGATAAAGTTTCTAATCGTGACTTCCTCTGTTCCATTAAGAGGAAAGGAATGCCTACTTAGGTATAGGAAGTGTACTAGCCAAATATTTGTAAGAGGTTTACCGCAATATAAAATTTCTTTTATTGATTTGATACAAATGGAAAGGGAATTTTACATTTTTTTCTCGTCCTCCTCAGCAACCATTTTCAAACTTATTTATAGGGTGCCAGAGATAATATTTTGGCATATACCGAGCAAAGCCTACAAAAAGGTGGCCCCAAAGTTTAAAGTTCATAAACATTATGTGGGCTCAATGTTCATGGAGACTGTAGCTCCTCAAGAAGCTGAAATGGGCATAATGAAAATTCTTAGGGAAAGATCTTCTGTCAAGGTAAGTACATCATATATCTATATGAAGCTTTTTGTCAAATTGGATAATGGAAATGATATTAGAAACAGAATCTGGGCCTTGGCGTATGATATTAAATAATGTAGATATATAAGCATAAGATTGATGCACAAATTTGAACATGATAAGTAAGGTTTACATGCTAAGTAGGTAATTAAGTTTCATTTCAAGGTTGCTGAGATGAGCGTTTAATTGATGTGCTTTGGTGCAATAATCTTCATTTTAATGGTGTAGGCAGTATTCGTAGGTCATAACCATGGCTTGGATTGGTGCTTCCCTGACAAAGAGCTGTGGCTATGCTTTGCTAGACATACTGGTTATGGTNTCCCTGACAAAGAGCTGTGGCTATGCTTTGCTAGACATACTGGTTATGGTGGATATGGAAACTGGCCTAGAGGATCTAGAATTTTGGAGATAACCCAGGATCCTTTCTCACTGAAATCGTGGATTCGGATGGAAGATTGCCATAAACATAGTGATGTTCTCTTGAGCTCTTGACATGTTACATACTTTTATTTTCTTATATACCAAAGATCTCTAGAGAAGGGAAATATTCTGTTTTAGTCAAAGGAACAGAAATACAGAATTGTCTTCTTTTAACCGGTGAATGACAATAAACATACATTTTACACAATTTGATTTTAAGGGTCAAAACAGTATATGACCTGCAAAATTGTATTGCTATTTGCAAGTATAGTCCGGTTTCACAAAAACTTAGCTTGACGTGCTTTGGAAAATTTATGAGTGGCTATAATGAGTTTGATTACTTGGTTCAATCTAATTACTTTGGTTTCTCTCAAGCTGGTTGGTGGTGATGTTAATTAGGTTAGTAGCAACATACATATATGGCCCCAGGAAAAGATTACAACAGATTAATACGACCACAAAGGTTTGCTGAAGGGTACTGAATATACTTAAAAAA